>CAEFZY010066941.1:0-14312 GCA_903066815.1 Brachyrhaphis roseni
TATATATATATATATATATATATATATAATGCAATAAAAGTTATTTTGATAAAAAATGTTTAAGTCATTCATTCACATCACTGGTTTGTGTTTTTACACCCCAAACCTCGGTTCCTCCTTACCTTCTGTAGAACAGATGGATGATGGGGTAGTGATAGAAACGTTTCTGCCTCCTGCATTTCCCCTGACTCCACCAGCAGTTAACAGCCACAAACTGCACCTGCAACACAGAAACCAGCAAAGCTGCTCCAGAGAAACTAAAACAAATGAGGTTTTTGATGCAAATTTCTCCAGTCGTGCTGAAAGGACTCCTTCACTTGGTTCAAAAATGAAGGAGTCTGAATTTTTTCTTATGCGCAGCCATTGTCAAAAGTTTTGAGACTGACAAATTTACTTTTTTTTTTTTAACTTTACTGCTTTTGTTTTATGATGGCAAATTGCACTGAGTCTAAGTTGCTATACAAGGTGATCAGGTAAAATTTAAAATGGCAGTTATGTATTTTTCAGAGTACTGTTTTATGGCACAATCAAGTAACTATGGTGCTTTCAGTTTTTATACAAATGATGTATGTATCAAATATTGCTTTAAAAATCTGACTTTGAAATTTAACTCTTTGAAATTGGGCCTCTGTCTCTTTAAGAAACTCTTGCTCTTTCTAACACAACCTACAGGAAGTCTCCTCTCTATTAACCCTTTAATAATGTTTTTGAGAAGAAGCTCCTATAATGAGCTTAGTATACTCAGCTCCACCAGGTGTTTGATAATTGCTACTGGCTAGTCTGAAGGAGCCACCGGGGAAGACTGCTCTGTGAGGTGCAGTCTTGTAAAACTGCAGCTCTGAGGAGGAACTTCGTTCTGAAAGGCGGAGCTAGGTCCACCCAGGTGTTTTGCCCAGCTGGATGGTTGCCACAGGAGATTAAAGGATTTCTCAAACATACATGAAAGAATCAAAGCAAGACTCCAGATATGTTTTTGATGAGTGAATAACATCATAACATGATGCGAAACTAATAGTGCCGCCCCTATAAGTGTACAATACTTATACAATAAAAAAAATCAGGCTAAAACATGAAACAAAGCTGAGGCTGCAAATATGTGAAAGTTTTTCTCTAAACGTCTGACTTGGAATACATATACTCATATTTTACAGACGCGCATATATTTTTTTTTAGATATATTGGTATATTTATATCTTTACAGATATATTTACCCCTGTAGATGCTTACAATGCATTATGACAGAAAGATCCACAGCTTGAAGCTGCCCCCTGTTTTAACAGCTGGTTCCTTCTTAAACCCTCCTGCTGTCAGTGGTTTGTGCCTCCATACCTGTTTCACCAGCTTCTTAGCAACATGTGTCACTTCCTGCCGAGCAGCCATGGAGTGAGCACACCAGGGAGCATAGAAGAAAATAAAGGACACCTCGGCCATGCTCCTGAGACGTTCCACCTGCAGAAAAAATTCAGTAATTTATCTAAGGCAAAGAGTTTACTTCACGTGATGCTAGTCTCAAAGCTACCCACGGAGCAGGATCCGATATATTTAATAAAGCAAGCCTTAATTTTGCGATTTTGTCACCACACGGCGTTACTGATCCTCACCTGGTCTAGCTGACCCAAGTAGAGGTCCACTACTGGGGCATCGGCGGAGAAGAACCGGACCGGAGGCCGCGCCGCCGCCACCACATCCTTAGCGCGGCTACACACGGAAATAATGAAAGGAGGAGTGTGAGGAATGATAATCAATAACATAAACTGGTTGTAGTTCTTTATTAGTAACAGCGCAAATCTGCATCAGTCAGAACTGGTCAGTGGCACATATACCACCTGGGTAACCCAGATTCTGTTTAATTCAATATATAAATGTAAACCTTGGCCAGCAGAAAGTACACTGCGGGTTAACTTGTAGACTTTACTAAATTCAAAGCAATGTGCATAAATAATATGCTATTCATTGATGCATTTACAGACTAGAAAAAGTGGGGATTTTCAGTTTTGATGCATTTTATACACATACACAAAAAAAACGAAAAAGAAAGTCTTTCACCTGCAGTTCAACGTAAATAGTTTTTTTAATGTTATGCTTATAAAAGGATCTCAGCAATGTTAGCAAGTCACTCTTGTCTTTGGTATTGTAGAAAAATACAATTTAATACATACAAACAGATTTTCTTTGGCAATCTTATTGCAACTAATCATCTGGCATTAATTACATTTCTTTCATTTTTTTGTTTCAATTTAAACGCTTCTTTGTTACATCATTAGTTATATGCAGCCACATAACATTATAGCAGCCTTTCTTGAACACAATGAGTGAAGATTGGCATCATTGTCATTATCATCATCATTATTATGATAATAATAATAACTTGACTTGTCCTATACTCTCACTATTGGCAACACTATTTTCAGCAATTGTGCCATCTGTGCTAAGCTGAGCTGCGTTCACGTTCTGAGGTCGTATCAAACTCAAACGACATCAAAACAACTACTGAACGAGCTCAGAAAACAGGATATGCTGCAGCTCATTTGCAAACTGCAATTTGCCTCAGGTCCTTCTTCTGGTAACTACGTGCTGTAACGTCTCCATCAAGGTGTAAAAGAACATTAAATTTGTACATAAATGGTAAGAAACTCACTGCAATTCCAGAAATGAAAGAGCATCAACCACTATATGACCCAACCCTTGAGGTCAACTCTAACACCTGAACCTTGCATTAGAGCCAGGCTAAGTTTTTTATTTTTTATTTTTTTAGTACGAGAATAAAGTCATACTAGGACAATGAAGTCATAACTTTATGAGAGTCTCTCCATGAAAAATATTTAAAACATTAAAATGAGGAATGTTGAGCCTCTTGTGAAGTGATACGTTTGGTCTAAGTTTTTACTGTTTTATAGAAATACTCAATCTTTTAACACATCAGCATCAAATTATTATCATAGCAAGACTTTGAACAAAACAAGCGCCACACAAATTCAAATGGTTCCATCAGATCCTGATAACTATTGAAAAAATAAATAAATACATAAATCACAGATTTTATCATTTTAGCCATACTGCCCAGCCCAAGATGGAGCTAAAAGGTGCTGGACAATAGTAAATCCAGAACTGTATCCACAAAGCCCTGTACTAGAGGAAACATCGTTATTCATTTTATTTTATTTTTTTGCATTCCCTTTCTGAACATTTTCATGTTCTCTTTGAAGTCTGACAACTTCTGCTCTCCACGTTCCAGTCGGTCAGTGTGGCATCAACTGACCAGGAAATGACAGGAATGACTCCATACTGGGCTGAGACTACAAATCTCTGTGCCGATTAAAAAGAATTTTAAAAAACCCACAAATTATCTAGCACAGGTAAACAACTATAGGAGAACGTTCCAAGAGATTTCTACAAATTCTGCAGGCCTCAAGGTGGACTTTAGTTACAAGGTGTCCAATTTTACAGTTTGGATTCTGTCACCACCAAGCCATGAAAAACTAGCAGTGCTTGTGTCCATCTTGAGAGGTCAGTGGGACAGAGGCGGAGTACACCACAGACAGGTTGCCAGACCCTCACACACACACAACTTAAAAGATTTATCACATAATAATAAAAGTGACTATAATAACCATTCCCAATTGGAATACACTTCTTTAGAACACTAGTCACAAAAAGTCTTGTCTTTCTGCATCACTAAATCGCATGCAAAAATTGCACTGAATTATGTTTTCAAAGTAATACATACATATTGATGCTCTCATTGAACAAACAATGGAGAAAATAATAAAACTAACAATCCCGACAGCTTTATTTCTGGGGGAGGTAAACATGATTAATAGGAATTTATTGTGACAACAATAAATCAGAATTGTTATCATACTAAGACATTTATCGCGATAAATGATAAACGATACGAATTTGCACAGACCAATTAAGAAGGAGTACCCGGTGAGAAACCATTCATTCAAGAAGAGATCATGCAGGATGAACCTGATGGGGATTTGAACTCACGACCTCTTAACGCTTGTTTTTGCCGGTCAGATTTTATCTCGAGTAAGTGGCGTTTTACAGCAGAATGAAACAGAACCTGTATTACAGTCAGAGCTTTAATATTCGGCTCAAATCAGATGCACAACACAAACAAGGAATAATTATCCTACACAAATGAAGTTATGAACAAAAGAACCAGAGACACTGGCTGTTTAAAATGGATCAACTCGATGGTTAATCCTCTTGTCTGTCAGCAGATTAGCTACAATCACCATTTAATAGTAGCTCATTACAACCAAACTGTATCACAACTCAGCAAAACAAAGACGTCCAGGTCTCTGCTGTTCGGAGTTTGGACTTAAATTAGTCCCCAAACAGCACAAACCTCCCCCACAGAAACAGAAAGTTCTGAGTACCTGCATGTGAACTTAACCGCCAGCACGAGCAGGACGCTGAGCACGATGGCCCCGCAGAGGACGTCTGGTCTCCGGGCCATCAGTAACAGCACCTGCCGGAGAGACCGCCGCACCCGGCGCAGCATTACCGCCTCAGGTCTGCTCTCCGCACCATTTATACGCCCCGGATGCCGCTCGACGCCTTCATTTGCCTCCCAGGGCAGGAGGGTAACTGGTTCAACCAGGGACAGAGTGGAGCTGGATTGGACATGGGTGCTGTTAGTGTTCAAGGTATTCAAACACAGCCAGTCCAACCTTTCTTCCCCACGTAGACTTTTTTTACTTCCGCGACAACGGCGTCAGGGAGAGTCCACAAAGCGCACTGCGTTGGATAAAACGTGAAATGCGCTGAAGGTTTTTTATAATATTACGGATTAAAATCGTCATCAAATCTCACGACAGAAAACATCGAAGATATGTCGACCATTTTATAAACAAAATTATTTTTTATCCCTTCTAAGTAAGCACTTTAGTTTATTTTTACGTACAAGCTCGAATCTGCTTCTTTAAGAAAGTCGCTTCAATGGTTTTGCCGTCAGTAACGTCGCTGCTACGCTCGCTAACATGTTCAAACACTAGGGGGCAGTGGTGTTAAAACCAGATAAAAATCAGGCATTTATGATATGGCTTCAAAAGTTGCTCATAATTATATTTAACATAGACAGCGGCAGTTTGGATTCTTTTAAAATCCACTCTTAATGTCTTTAAAAGCATCATGTCTGAATGCTTCAGATTCAGTCAGAATTATCTGGCTTACCCAAACAAAAACACAAATTAATAAAGATCTAAAAAAGGACAGAGTAACACTAAAAATATTTAATTTAATATTTAATGGCTCAGCATAATTTACAGCAAATTCCTGTTTGGCAGAATACAGAGAATTTTTTCCCCCATACAAAATACATGAAATCCTGCTTTCAGACTGAAAATGTGCAGAAAATGTGCATAAAAATTCTCCCAAAAAAGTTAAAATTGCATTTGCCTTTAAAAGATAACGGTCTCAAACAAACAAGGTATCTGAAAAATAATCAGGTAGAGCAAAAATATAACAGAAAAAGACAACTGTATGGAAAAACATCAAAGTTTACAGTTTTAAAGAAAACAAAAATTTAAAAAAATGATCCTGAAATGCTAAAAAATGGGGGGCAAAGACAGATGCCTTTAAAACAGGTTAGGAGATAACTGGCCTAAATGCAGTAAATTATAAAAATAATGATACATATTATATCAGGGTTTGAGCATTAAATATTTTTAACCAACCCTCTATTTTCTTTACCCAACCTATTGCTGTAGGAGTGAAAATATCAAATGTTTGGATTATATAAGATCAGAAAAAAACTGAAGACAATTGAATAGCTTAAAAAAACTATTTTATTCATTTGAGAACATAAAAGAGCTCAGTCACAGTGTCAAATTTTAAGTGCAAAAAACAGTAAAAAAAACCCTAATAATTCTTCAATTGGCTTGGTCCAACAATAAAAAAAAAATGGAAAAAGACACTGCAACCATTGTTTCTTTGAACAATAAAAAATGTGCAACTGTATTTATCAGCAGAGTAGGCTATAAAAAAAAGCATATTGAACATTTTAAAATATCAATTTCCATCAGCATCTCAACAAATTTCAAGATTTTATCTTTAAATTCAGTGTTACACATCTTGCAGCAAAGCAATCTGCTAAAGAAGCCTTCAACAGATTGTTGAAAACTCTGAACAGAGCGAATGCTAAACTATAAACTGCAATAGTTAACACCACGTAATTTCACCAAATCTCATAATATGGAGTTTTGGGATAGATTTGTAGCAAGTGGACCAGAGTAACTCAAAATTCAAATAGAATATTTTGATCTTGATGAAGTAGCTGTGCATTTCCTCAATGATTAGAAGCTCACCAACAAAAGTCTTTGACTACAGAAGTCAAAGAATCAATGAAAAAAATATGTATATTGTTTTGAGTCCTCAATAGTGACCATAGGGCTAGTCATGCTCAACTCTTTAATACCATCAGTGTTCAGTCCTGACTTCCCTTCGTGGTATCGTCACTGGGATCCAATAGGCATTGTGGTTTTTAATACACAGAAGACGTCCAGAAATCGCAGCAGTGATCAGTTGTTTCTCCAAAAACGGCTTGGAGTCCCTCTTGTTCCAAACTGCAAAGACTAAAGACAGGAAGACAGAAAACCTTTCAAACAGTAGATGAGAAACACTCATCTGAAATTATGGTTTAAACCCCCCCAAAAAAGAACCCTCCAGTCCTGCAACTTGGACTTCCTAGGGGGCTTTATTTAGGTTGCTGTCAACTCTACAGCATAGCGTAGGCACTGACATATGCAGTCTGTTATCTGGCCCGTGTCTCAGGGTGCATCAGCTGCTGCACCACCAGGTCTATGTTAATGATGGGACTGAAGTAGAGGGCCCAGTAAAAAAAGCAGTTGCACACAAACTGTGGGATAAAAGGCCACAGGAGGGCAAAGGCGAATCCCTGAGAGAGCATCTTCCACAGGTGGTTCCACGTCTTCTGTGGCAGAGTCCTGCAAAAAACAAAATGGTACAAATTAGCTAGAATCATTATATCATTTTTTTTAAGTAACTTTCTTTTCCAAGGCAGGCGGTTAGGCCCCCTTTGTTTTGAGCATGTGGTCTTTGGAACCTGAACCTGAAAGATAAAGTGACAAACCAAAGCACCAGTCCAGGTGTGTGTGTAAGCTAAATGAATGAAGAGTCACATATCTGTGGGGAACTGCTACTACAGCACAGTAGGCAGACCCAACCAGCACTTTCCCCTTTTGTGCCAAGAGAAGAGAATTCATACAGATTCTCTTGTGCTTCTTGACTTTCACCTTGGATTTACACTACACGCGTCTCTGCTCTGCTGCGCTGTGCAGCACATTTCACTGGCAGAGCGAAGCCGTTCCTGATCACCCTGATTTACGCTTCGTGCGGCTCCGTGCCATGCAAATTCAAAAGTGATCCAAGAAGCATGTGAGAAATGAAAGCCACCAATAAAAAGTATGTGTGCACCAATTGCAGTTTTCTGGCTGATCACAGATCTTTTAAAAAAAACGATTCGGACTTTGGCTGATACAATTTTTTTTTTTTTTGTCTGAAATGTTGCTCAATGTAGCAAGAAAGCTGATGAGTTAATTCTAAACGTGCAGACATAACGTGGTGGGCCGGTCTGTCAGTCAAATCTTTCTCACCGGAGAGCCAAAGATTACAGTATTTGATTCTTAGACCTTTGCCAACCTAGATAAGATCTGTGGATAAGATCGGCTTCATATGTAAAAATCAGCTGATCACTGATCTCCTAAAATTAAGGAAATCGGCACTGATAAATAAAAAGGATAAGTGGTGTCATATATGGTGAGAACAAAGCGTCAAGGAGCAGACAGACAGAACAGTACCTGACTGGGGCTGTGGTCCAGAGCCTCCACAGAGAGAAAGCCTCCAGCATAGTGAGCAGCATGGCGTTGACGATGATGAAGCGGGACGTCCAGTAGTGGACCGCCAACCAGTCCCAGGCGAACTCCGCGATCAGTTGGTATGGAAGCATGAAGTACTTCACGAGAAACTCCCCCCACTGCTGCCAGCTGGGCTCCACCTAACACACACAGGGACACGGCAGAAGCTGACTATGCAGGCAGTTTGACATCAATAAAACCCATGGAACTAAAACAGTAAAAGTGATTTGGCGTCACAATGTGGGAGAAACAAAAGGAAAACCAATCAGCCTCCATGTCTTCATCCACAACTCACTGTTTCATTATTAGGCATTCATTTGGGTGTTTAATAGTCTGAAATATTTTTTCAGAGTAAAATTATTATATAACAATGCAACTTATATACTCCTTTTCAATATCGTTTATCTTGGCCATGAGGAATGTGTGACCAGAGACACAATGTGTGTTAACTTCTGACTGACATTATGTGACATTCAGACAACTTAAAACAGTCGAACAGTTCATTTAATCCAAAACTACTCATTAAACTAATGTTTTTATCTCAACAATACATCCGTTTTCTCCGTTCGCCTTAAACGTTGGCTCCAAAATTCCTATTTTCAAATTAGGATCACAAATGTGAACATTTGTTCACATTTGTTTACGGTTTTCAGTTCAATCTCCTGTCAACAGAAAACAATAACGCCTTAATTTAGGTTGATTTATAAACAACATAGTATATCAATAGTCCCAGTGCCATCATTAAACAGTAGAGGTAAACAGACGACAAGCATCCATTTACCAACTGCTTTTAAATGACTTCTGACTGGACAAAGTGTTACCTGTGTGTGGAGGAACCGGCTCTCCATGGTGTTGTTGATGTGTGTGATGGCCGGACAGCAGGTGTGCAGGAAGGGCAGAAACGTCTCAGAATAATCGAATAAATACAAATAAAATATGGTGAGACGAGGGGAGCGTTTCAGTGCGTACAGCAAGAACAGAGATTTTCCTGCATTGGCCGCCTGGAAGATACCAAGGAAAGCAGTGAGAGGACAAGTCGATCATGTTAATAACTGAAAACAAGATCATCTCTACTACTGCAAGAAGCAATCGGCAATATCATCAAATCTTTTTTTTTTTTTTTGGATGTAGCTGCCTAGTTTCAGCTGTATGTTGTTCAAACATGGAGCTTACTTTGTATTCCCAGAGGTTCTGCGGAGGTTTGACCCCCAGCGCTTTAACTCGCTCCAGTTCTGCTAAAACAGCACGTCTGTGTGTCTGCTTCTCTATGTTGAATGGCGGTTTTACCAGATCTTCGTCTCCAAGCATCAAAAGTAACCTGAAACACAGGAATTAGCATCACAACGGTGGAAAAAACCGACAGGAGACAACGAGCTGAAATCTCCTAAAGCGTATTTGTATCGAGTATTAGCTGCTGGGAGCAAACTGGGCCGTCTGGGTTTAAATGTGTCTGCATTAAACTATGACGACACCGAAATAATCAAACAAAACGAATGAGTCCAATGTTTCTACCTTCCGTTGACACTCTCCACCTGGAAAAGTTTTCTGTAGTTCTCGGTCCACGGACCCAGCTGCTCCAGCCATGAAACGACCTCTTCTGGTGTCCAATGAGACACCGGCTTACTAATCAACAAGTCCTGCTGCTCCAATACTCCGCTGCCCCAGTGGTACACTAGCACCATCACCTGGACCCAATAGGAAATTACAAAAACACTCAAATACAGTCGCTAATTTTAGAATCACAACAGAAATATTTATTGTTCCCCACAGGAGATTAAATATAATATATAAGAAGCAAAGTGAAAGCAGAAAACAATATAGCAAGACTGTACACTAAGGGCAAATTTAAAACATAAGGAAATAATGTCACACATTTATTAAATATAGCAGGTTTAGATTGTCAATTTATTTTCCTTCCCATCATGTAAAGTAGTTTGAATTAACTTGTTGCTAAAAATGTGCAATACAAATAATCCCCATTATGAAAAAATGAAAGCATGTTTGTTATTGCATGTTTAGTGTACATATACTACACTATATGGCGGTGTGGTAAAGACCCATTTTTAAAAAAATCTACACAAATCCAAGATGGATTGTCCTGCATTAACCAAAGATGATTTCAAGCACACTTTGTGTTTTCTGATTTCATTAACATGCTTGCAGAAACAAACAAACAAAACACAAAAAGCAGGTTTATACACAGGACTAGAAAATAATATCTTGGGTGGTATTTTTATGCAATCTCATATTAAGTATCTTTAGAGACTAATCAGAGAAGCATAAAATTTACAATGGCAAGCCAAAGTGTTTAGAAAAGTCAAGACATACAACTCTGTTCAGTGCATCTGTGCCTGGAATGTCATTACAGTGCAGAGCATTTAGCTGCTTGATTAAAACCAACAAAAGTCTGGGTCAAGTGTTGTTGATGCTTATTGATAGAGATGCACCACACTATGCAGGGAAAGTTTCCTCATTTAAAACACAAAAGAGGGAAAAGAGAGCTGAAAATTAAAAAAAAAAAAAGAGGGAAAAAAAAAGAAACCCCAACTACCTAAAACTCTGCACACACATCAACACTGAACGGTCTCTAAATAACCTGACTGAAGTCCATCCTTGTGATGTCATCTATTTACAAGGACCTTTATTTACATGATAGTAGTGAATACTCAAATATACAAACTATTTTACTGCCATGTGGCAAGGCACACAGTGACATTGCTCCCAGGTGCCACATGGACAAAACAAACATGTTCTTTTGTCAGCAAAATAAAAAACAAAACAAATTAACAGCTGACCCTAAGATAACATTCAACTATTAGATGGAGCAGCATAGCTTACGCATTAATGTAGTTAACAAACGGTATAATACGCATTTAAGAATTTAATGTTGTAAGTCAGTAGGAAGTAAGATCATATTTATGCATAACATATCAAAATGTGAGAATTACAAAACTCTCATGCTCTGCTTGTTGCCAACTTAAACACGCAAACAGGCTTTTTTCTTCCATGTTGTACTTACAGCCACACATGTCAGTGCAGTTAAAACTCCAGAGAAGAAGAAACCTGCTCCTTTATGCTGTCTTGTCCTGGGTCTACCCAACTTGTCACCATACCTAAGGAAGATAAGCAAAGATGAAAGTTGTTTTTATTATTATTATTATTTAAAACACAAAGCAATAATAATTATTAAGCTGAGCCCCTAAATATCGTGAGGATGTAAAGTGTAAATTTCCCAACACTAGAAAATTCTTAAAGGGGACATATCATGCTAAATCCAAGTTTTTAGGCTAGCACAAAACACTAAAATCCACCAAAACACACAAGTTGTACGTAACGCAACAAAAAGAAACAGCTAAAGAGTTAGAACAGTATAGATTATGTTACAGCTTCTAGAGAGTAAATTCACTTCCCGACAAATCCTTTGGATACAAGAAAGAAAGAGGAAGAAGAAGAAGAAGAAAAAAAAAAAAAGAGTTCTGTACGGGAAAAAACAAAAATTACCTCTGAAAAGCCAACAAGCTCCGGGAGACTTGGGGGTTTTCCTGGATCTCTGCTCTCCTCCTGTGTACAACCTCTCGGAAAATCTTCTCAATTGCATCCCTAAGAAGAGAAAGAGAGAGTGAAACTGAGTGCAACCAGGAAGACGCTTTTTTTTTTTTTTAACTACAGTATTATTTTTTTTTTATAATAATAATACAAAAATAATAATAATGATAATAAGAAGTTACTGGTCTCCCTGGTAATGATAAGGAAAATCTATTCAAATAAATACATTTTCAATGGCAGTAACATTAGCTGTGTTTCCATTACCAAAGTGGCAACATTTTTAATTTATTAGTAAAAATAAATAAATAAATAATTGCAATTGCAGTGTTTCCATTAAATAAGAAACACAGTTAAAAATCACATGTGATCTTAAGTCATTAAAACACAAGCTGCGCCATCTTCCTCCTACCACTTTCTGTCTGTCTTCTTTTCCACCACTAGTGTCATTGGGTTACTATGTCACGCAAAAATATACAGACGCTCAGGTACCCCCAAAAACATCACAAATACAAAGTTTAAGGTACTCCTACCTCAAACAGAGCAAGCCTTAAGCTATTAAGAGCATACCTGAGCATTATGTTGATCTTAGGAAAGCCTTCCCACATCTGCCGGCACTCTGGGCATTCGTTCTTGCGTGAAGACTCCCACCACAGAGCCAGGCAGTGGCGGCAGAAGTTGTGGCCGCAGGTCAAAGTGGTTGGGTTGACCAAGATGTCGTAGCAACAGTGGCACGAGAACTCATTCTCTGAGATGTTGCTCGTTCTGGGCTTTGACTGAAGAGATTCCAATGCGAGAGGAGGCTCGTCCGCCAGCAGCTCCAGGCCTTCATCTGCTGGGTCCCACTCCATGTGGGGCAACATATCCAAACTGAAGAGGAGCAAGCACCTGATTATGAAGGAAAGAATTTGCTGTAGTATGGAAATCTTATCACTGGAACTGTTATCTTTGTTACAAAGTTTTTTCAAAAGCTTTTTTTGTTGTTTGTTTTTGTCTTTTAAAGTACAACTACACACGCAGACTATTGAGACAGTCGGCATTATGGAGAAGCATTTTTGTGATGACGTCCAGAAGGGGGAGTGTCGGAATAGGTAGGGTGTTCTTAAAGAAACAGAGGCAAATTTCAAGGCACCAGCTACTGTTGCGTGATGCGCATGAAGTCAAATTTATTTTAAGTCATTTTTTATATGTAGAACAATTTCAGTTTACGACCAAAGTAGTAGTAAATCGTTACCTGATTCTGCTATAGTCTGGGACTATGGGTCTAGAAAATATGTAATACAACCCTTTAAATATTTCTACCTCTGTTATTGTTGTTCACCAAAGTAAAAATGGTATGGGGTCCCAAAACTCTATTGAAATCACTCAAAAAGTTTGCTGCATATTTTCTTCCTTCAGCATTTTGGGCAATGTCATTTGTGTCCAGTGTAAGCATCCATAGCCATTAGACTATGTCCAAGTAGCTAAACGTTGCATTAGCATTTAATATGCAAGTTCATAACACTTGGAATATATTAACCAACAGTTAATTCACAGCAAATGGTACTTTGCATACAGATATATATATATATATATATATATATATATATATACACACACACACACTCTTGTCTGTATCCAAGTCAAACTGTGTGGTGTCCATTGATATTTTTAATCAAACTTAAAATAAAAGGAAAATAACAAAATATCTTATTTAAACTAAAACTGATTTGAAATAATACGTGTAAATGCAGTTCAAATCCAAAGAATAATATTTAAGTCTTTAAGATAGACTAACCAGTTTGGAAAAGACAATAAAGTTCGACCTTTGAGAAAAAATACGAGGAAAAAAACAAACAAACTTGTGACTTTGCAACAGCAATTTGCATGTATTCCAGCTAATTGGTCTAATTCTGATTGAAATGGAAAGTCTTCACAGTGAAGTTATGCACACTTAAGCACACATGTGAGGCAGAATAAGCACTTTATCTTTTCGGAATTCTATATTAAAAAAGAAAACGGTTTAAACAAAAATATTTACACTTTGTGACGTTAACTGTCACATCCACAACAACTGCACGTTAGCTAAATTCTTTGGCTAATTGTACTGCTAGTTGTAGCTAGCTACAATAACTGACTGGCTAAGAGGTAAATTAGTAACATTTTGCAGCGTCCCGCAAAACAACTCGCAACAACTGATTATATACGTAAAAATATGTCAATATCAGCTGTCGTTTGGATACGTTAGTAAGCCTGTTTGTCATAACTTTAAAGAAGCTAACGGCGAAGCTAATGTGGTAACCCTAACCCCTTACTACAGTAGTTAAGAAGACTAACCCTCTTCTTTCTCGGCTTGGGGTCGGTGATCAGCTGAAGGGTGACATGACTGCCCGGCTGACCGTCCTGTGAGCTCCTGTAGTCAGTGAAACTCAGCTTCCAGCCAGAACAGAGATATTTCTGAGAGAATAGCCGTCGCCATAGCTCCTGTTGCCGTGGAAAGCCTCCCCCTGCGTTCTTAGCGTAAATTGTGGAGCACCTGAAGAAGAAAAGTTCAGTTGCGTGCGTATCCTTCCAAAGATAAAAGCTTTGCGTCACAACTGATCTGATCTCTGGCGCTTTTAAAAAGTTGCCTGAGATCAGATCAAAGTGCAGGTGTTACTGTAAGTGAAGCTCCTGGCCTGGAGTAACCTGTGACTACTTCCCTCGATGATGATAATGAAAGTAACCTATTACCTTACACGTAGGCCCGCGTGATGCAGGGCAGTGCTTTCCGCTTGACACTGTATGACGTCACAGTGTTTGCTGCTCTATGCCAGGTTTAGAGGTGTAGATAGATAGATAGATAGATAGATAGATAGATAGATAGATAGATAGATAGATAGATAGATAGATAGATAGATAGAT
>CAEFZY010066955.1:0-47732 GCA_903066815.1 Brachyrhaphis roseni
CTTCCTCTACACATATATTCCACCTGTCTCACTCTTACCTTTTCTGCTCGAGCGCCCCTGGTGGCCGTTAGAAAAAAAATGCATAAATAAGCCGCATGCTTGTATAAGCCGCAGGGCTGAAAGCGTGAGACAAAAGTCGCGGCTTATAGTCCGGAAATTACGGTAATTTATTGCTTATTGTGATAGGTCTTGCAACAAGTGCTGCAAATTAGCTTATGCTATAAGAACAATGATACAGACTGCTGTTCAATACAGTTTGTCTATATTATTGTGTGTCTGTCCCTATCAAATAATCCTTATAAATAAAATCAAAAGTTAACAAAAACACTGGATATAAACATTCCCGTTTGGACAGCGTTAAACCACCCTGTGCTGATAACAGCGTTTGCTTTGTGCAGAACTGAAGGGATTTCATGTGACTTTAAAGGGAGCTGCATGTGATCAGAGCATGCCACCATGCATTAGGTTCAAACTACGGAACAAGGCCACATGGAAGCCAGACGATGATGTGTGAAGCCACACAGGGACAGAATCACACTCAGTGGAAGATTTATGCAATGATTTGTTTCATGTTTAAAGTATGACAGAGCCCTGTTAGGTCCACAACCACAGCACTAAGGTGTTTCTGTATTATCATCAGCAGTAAAAGTGATAGGAGGACAGATACCTGCTAAAACAAGCAGGATCAAATGACAACATCCATTTATATTTTTTAAAACAATCAGGATTCAGCGCTCCTTTTTAACTTGGTTCTATTCAGGAGAGTCAACACATCTACAGCTTAAGTCTAGTACAGCCGACACTTAACGGTTCGCCAACTTTATTGTGGAATGTAAAACCAAATCACTGCGGGAAAGAAAGTCAATTTGCTCATTTTTTGTGGAGTTTATATAAAATATTCAAAAGACATCGACACTGTTAAAATATCTATACCCAATGCTAGCTTCTGCAGTAGTACTAAAACAATTTTGTTTGGTGCTTTTATGCGTATTAAGGTATATTTGGAATTAAATGTACAGTATAAATACAATACAAAATAGACAGTTTTAAGTGTTTTTAGAAGGAGTCAATAATTTGTGGATTATTGCTGTTCAAAGCACAAAGACGGCTGTGCTCTTTGACCCCCACAAATACCAGCAGGCTATTGTATGTCTACTGTCTCTATGACAACCAACACTATTAACGTGCTGTTCCCAACAGTGTGTTCAAAACCTGCCATTTAAGTGAGTTGTTTAAATGAAGCACAGAGATGAGACTATTGGTGCATTCACATCAGAACCATTTAATCCACTTTAACCGTACTCTAGTTCATTTGCACAGAGAGTACGGTTCTTTTGGGAAGGTGTGAATGTGTAATCGATCTCTGGTCAGCCTCAACAGGTCTCTGTTCAGTTGAAATGAACTGTGGTGGGGTTCAAATGCATGTGTGAAAGAGAAAGAGAAATGGCTCGAGGTCTTCAGCCAAAAAACTTGAGAGAAATCCTCCAAATCTAAAATCTGTCACCACTCTATTTTTGTTCACATTTCATGAAGAAGGAAGTTGCGCTCAGTGTCTTCTGCAGAGGTTTTCATCTCATTTCCTTCAGTGGTTTTTGGCGCAGCGCCGCCACAGGTGAGGAGGAGAAACAGGTTTTTCAAAGGTTTTGGTTCCTTTGACACACTGCAGCATAAACGTGAACAGCAACAGCTGAAAATGGAACAAATGTTGTAATTTTGGTCTCCAATCGAGTTGAGTTTTATTAACTGTCAGCTGTGAAAATACTATATTCATGAAAGAAGCTGTAGTTTCTCCAAAGTGATGTTGGATATTGCTTTGGAGCGATGCTCAAAGGGATACCCCCTATATGTTTAGGTAGGGAGGCAGAATTTGGCCAAAGAGGAAGGCAAGAGAATAATAGAAAAATTTGCTCTCAGTGGATACAAAATACTGTTGTTAGTTTATAAATCACCACAATACATTAAAGATCTACTGTTGTTGTATCAACCTTCCAGACCCTGCATCAGAACCAGAACCAAACGAGGAAAAGCAGCTTTCAGCTTTTATGCACAACAAATCTGGAAGAAACTTCCAGAAAACCGTAAAACAGCTGAAACACTGACTTCCTTTAAATCCCGACTAAAAATCCACCTGTTTAGAGTTGGATTTGAAATGTAATCAATTATGAATTTAACTATGGCACTAGACTTAATGTCATGTTTTGATTGTTGATTCTATGTTGCATGACTTTGTGTTTTCGTGTTTGTTATGATGTTAAGCACTTTGAAATGCCTTGCTGCTGAAATGTGTTATACAAATAAAATTCGATTGATCGATTGATCTTAATGTCTAGAATTGTTCCTATTGAAGCTTTGCTGAGAGAATTATGAGATGCAGTGGCAAAGACAGAGGAAGGCAAGATGAAATAAATGCAGCTCAGTGCTTTCCATGCATGGAAGAGCTCAACATGAGAGCTGCTTGAATTAACATTACAACTTATTGTTGAACTATATCCGATCTGCATATAAGCACCTAATCACCAAATCACTGAGTTTTGTTTGGGTATAAAAGTGGATCGTGCAAAGCATCATCTGTGACTTTTAAAGCCGGTGTGGGAAGATGCTCTGTATGTGAATATCCAGCTAATCATCTGTGGCACAAAGCATCACAAAGACATAAGCCTCGTCACATACAGACACAAGCTTTGGGACCATATGTGTTGTAGTTATTATTGGATTGTGATGTGGCCTATTTAAATCACAGCATCAATGAGCGAGGATGGAAATAAGAGATTAAAGTCTGGTGATGCCTCTGAAACTAGACTGAAGATGGAGCAGCTGCTCTCTCGTTTAAAAGTGGCTGAATGATCTAATAAAACCTGCCTTAATCAGTGAAAAAGCACAATGGCCCCAATCAATGTTGTTTGTCCCAAATTACTAGTAGAGCATCTGACAAGCAGTACAGCAACATTAGTGATCAACCATGAAGCCTGGAATCCTTCCCTCCTCCACAGGTTTGCACACGTTCTACGTCCACTGCAAGCAAAAAACCAACAGGTTATTGGTCCATAGCCAACAGGCCAACAAGCTAGCAGTAATCTGGCAGCAGCCACTGCACTGAACTGCTTCATAACCACAGAGAAACAGAGCAAGCAACAAACTCCCACAGCTAGGAGGTTATGGGAATCTTCCAATATAAAAGATGTTCAAACAAAAGTTTGTTTAGCCAAACCAAACTAATAATGGAAACCACTGAGATAAATCAGGGTGTGTTATAAGCCTGGAAGGCAGCCAGGCTTTGCATGCGCCTCCAAAAGACTAAGTGTTGCTTATTTTAAAAAAATTGTAGGTTTTTTTTTTTATATTTCTGACTAAATTATCCATATGTGAGAAGATGTGAAGTTTTCAGTTTACAAAATGAAAAAACTTGGGCTGCACCGATCGCAGTTTTCAGTGGGATTGATCTTTAAAAAGCCTTACCTGCTGATTCTGATTTTGGTTGATATCAACTTTTTTGTGTGAAATGTTACTAAATATAGCAAGAAAGTCACTGACTTGGCAACAATGCTGTGACAATTGTTAACTGTAAGGATGAAGATGTGACCTGGGCTCACAGTCAAACTTCTGTAAAAGCAGAGCAGTAGAGGACAGTGGTTGATTTTTAAACCCTTATTGATGTAGATAAGATCGGTGGATAAGATCGGCTTCACAAGGAAGTATCGGCCGATTAATGATCTCCCAAAATTAAGGAAATCAGTGCCGATTTATCAGCTGGGAAATTTTCGGTGCACTCACAAAATAAACAGACAGCAACCAGTTTATGAAGGACAAGGAAGGAAGAGGTCAAAGTCATTACCTCCTCGTTTTATGGCTCTGAAAATGAACCTTTTCCAAATGGCATTACAACAAAACCCTCCGGCTTCCTAAAATCCCTTCTTTATAACTCCCCCTGTTCCTTTTACTGCTGCAACCAGCTGTTTGTGCTGCCAGCCACTGCTGACCATAGAAGGTGCTCTCCAGCTTAGCCAGCCCAATAAAACACAGGATATTACCTTACATTACTTCAGGGCACAGATCTGGGCAACATTCGAGCAATATGTCCTAGTGGGGGAATTTGATAATCCCAGCAACAATCAGTTTCTCTCCATGCTTCCTCTCTTCCTCCTGTCACCAGGAAATGTGCCCCACAGCTGGGCGACGGAGGCAGGGTGAGTATTAAGTCGTCTCCAGGGTTTCTTAATCCCAGCCAAGCTGAGCCGAGCGAGGAAAAACACACACGAGGCATATTAGTGTGAATTTTCTCTGACGTCGGGCTCAGAAGCATCAACACCTTCACATTAGCAAAAAGCTAAGCTCCTGTTGAAGCATGCGCAGAGACGTACACACACTGCTGGAACATATAAGTGAAGGAGAGCATCTAAAGCAGCAGAAAACATTTTTTACGCTTGCCTGTTTAGCCAAAACCAGCTCTGGGACTTCTAAAATGGCTACTGACTAAACATATTTCAAGAGCTCTCAGTGACTCTGCAAACTGCTTGGGGCGTGTTGTTCAGAACATGTGTAGGAGGCTGGGATTGCTGGAGCAATCAATGTCTCCTCCATGACCGGCCCATCCCAAACCCGTTGTCCTGCTATTCCGTCTGCTTTGGTTTCACGCTTGTTCTTTTTCTCCATTTCCTTTGTAGATCAAACGATTAAATGAAAAAAAAAAAGTATTTCTACAGTGGAAGTGTATTTATTATTATTTTTTGGCTTGTTAGAGAAATTTGGCAGGACTGGTGCTCTCAAAAGTTGCATAAAACATTTAAGCACAGTTTTTTATATTTTACCTTCATACAGGTAGCTTAGAGAAAACTGTCTTTACAAAAGAAAGACCAGCTTTAAAATTGTGATAGATTTTGATAGATTTTTCTGTGCAGGCTTGTTGGGATTTCCAAACAGGCTTCTTCTGAATAGCTTGAGTTTCCTCTGCCTGCAGCTCAACAAGTGAACATTTTGGGCCCACCCTGCGAGTAGAAACTCTTCTGATTGGGACAACAACAGGTCTCCATCTGACTCTTCTTACCAACGTCTCAGGAATCTAACAGTATAGTGTAGCTGTCAGGAATATCAAATCAGCTGTGCTTTCCAGAGCTAGTGTTAGTCAATTTGAGCAACCATCAAAAATATTTTCCCAAAAAAGTAGGACTTAAACCTGAGATCTGTTTCAAAAGGCGACTCAGCATGTCGTAAAAGACTACAATCATTAATTGTCTGTTATTAATCGCAAACCTCTGTTAAACAAAACCTGCCTGATGACAAAGTTGAGTTAAAAGATCTCAAGCAAAGAGAAATAAACTCACTGACTTCTATAAATGCAGAAAGGGAGCAAAACTATTTGTAAGGCCAAAGTAAGAGTTTTCATTTAAAAAATAGAGAAAACATGTAACTATGGGGAACACTCCCTGGAGCAGCTGACTGACCAAAGTTACCCAGGAGCCAACTAATGCTAATGCTAAACAAGCACTAGCACTAGCTTAGCACTGTGACCAGTTAGTTGAAAACCCAACAAGATGGCTGGCAGCAGGATGAATAAATCCAACATGTTTACCAGCGTGGAAGAAATTCAGCAGCTGAAAAAATTAACATAAAAAATCTAGACTTCCTTAATTGCTTTCTTAAATTTAAATAAACCAAGCTATGAAGAAAAAAAAGATGCAAATAAAATAAAAAAAGAATTCATGTACCGCATCCTATTTCTGAGCTTGCCAAACTCTTGCATAACTTTCAGCACTGACAGTAGGTAAGCTTAAAACTAAAGGGTGCTTTCAGGTGTCAAACAGGGCCCGTTTGAAAGCTGTGTAGGAGGAAGAGAGAAAGCGAGAAACAGAGGACGACTGAGCCAGAGCTGAAAATGTGACTGCCAGTCTGTATCACGACTATATGCCCTGCAGAATAGGTGAAAATGTGCTGCCTATTAAACCATTGATCTGTTACGACTGGATGAATGTACAATCATCTAACCTGCATTTGTCGCTTGTGTTTGGGAGAAAGTGTGCGTGTGTGTGTCTGCGTGTGGTCAGCTGGTTTCTGGTCAGTGAGCTTCACAGCATAGATGGCAAACGAAGCAAACAGTAGTCTGCCACTTTGATTATTGGGCTTTAAAGAATCACTTGCAGTTCAATTGAACTCTGGCTCTAGCTCGATGTAGCCCAGTGTTTGATCACGACACAGAGAGGAAGCAGGAAGTGTAGCGGCAAAATGCTAACAGATCAAATCAGAGACCGAGCTTCGTTACATCAAGGAGGAAACCCTTTAGATGAAGGACTTATTTATCCTGCTGTAAGAACGCCTGACTTTATTGGGTTGCATTGGTAATTTGTACTGTATGTGCATTGACTGGGTGCACATAGGTCTACAAATAAATTCAGTGTGTAAAATTAAACATTTGAGTTTCTGTTTGCTGTTTCCAAGACTATAAAGCTCCAGGTCTATTTCATCCTGGGGAGTGTGCAGCAGAATTATGTTGCCACCAGTGCAGAGCTTGCTCAACATTGACATTGGATGAAGCAAAAGGGGAAAAATGGATTGTTTTCACAAGTCTTGTGTTATGTCAGCAGTTACATTCATATTATTGAACAGTTGTTAGTTTTAATATTGCAAAAATTAATGATGGTGTTTAATCTGTATACGGTGCAGTCTGGAATGGGACACCAATATGCATAGTTCTTGATTGGCTCTGGCTCCTATGAGGAAAATCAAAATCCATGTTCAGAAATTCTTTTATTACACAAAAATTACTCCTTTTTGGCAATAGTGGTGATGTGACAGCTTCTTGGAAACACAGATTATGATCCCTATGAAAACAGTGAGGGGTTGAGGGGTTCAAGCAAATTTAATAAACTGGTTGAATGAACTGACTGATGTTCAGTCAGCTGGATGGTTCTGTTTCAAATGAACCTTGTGGAAGCTGCAACACAGCTTGTTTAGGGGACTTTACACTACTTATATTCATGCATGTCTGAAATTGTTTTAACTATAGTTTTTATTGCAAAACTTGAGATTAAAACAAATTTTTAATAGAAGCACTGGATGTAGAGCGGTGGATTTCTGTTTTATTTGGTCGTCGACGTTCAGCTGGTTAAGCTGACATGATGGAGAGTGACTCTGTTTAGCCTGAAGACAATGTGGGCCAAAGAACAAACCAACAGTGGCATGAAAAGACCGATATAAATGCTTGAGCAAAAACAGAACCTTCAAATGTTCCTATTAAGCCATTGACTTACCTAAAGAAATGTTGAGCTGATCTACCACTTTGCAAAGAACTTAAGATCACATATTCCTTTTGTTCTGACAAATATACTGTATTGTTGGCAGAAACTGGACAGATGGCCTGCCTCCACTCTAATGTGTGAGCTCTTATAAAAAACACACCAACAGACAGAATGGAGAAAGGTGCCTTGTTGTCTGATGAAAACTAGTAGAACATGTTTCTTTGAAGAACAGAATCATTGCCATTTAAACAATGTTGTGGAAGTTCAGATATTACACTGTGCTGTGGTGCTATCTCACCTCTCTTCCTTCACCGGACAGCTGTTGAGGCTGTTCTTTCGCCTCCCACCCTCGGTGGCAAGAGAGCGGCAGGCCAGGCGGGCGCGGCATCAGAGCAGGCGGGCGGCGAGATGGGAGGCAGCGGCGCTGACCGGCGACGGTGGCTTTCGTAAAGGTCGACTGGCGCAGGAAGACGTTAAGGAGCTTGAGGAGTGAAGGCAGGACCATGGTCCTCAGCGGCAGCTCACCGCAGAGGGGTAAGGGTCAGGGTGGTCCCTCAGGCTTGGGAGACCACCAGCCACATGGACCCGTTCAGACAGCTCACTGCGCTGCGTTTCGACGACAAAGAGGCTGTCACGCAAAGTTGACAAAGAAGCCATAGAGCGCCGCAGACTGAGCCTCATCTCTGGTGATGCGGTCACATGTCACACAAGAGGAGAATGGTCATTCCGATCTCCTGCTTCCTGTCTTCTAGAAAACGGCTCCCACTTTGATCCAGCTGTACCTACATCCGTCTTCAGCCTCAGCTCTGATCTCTTCTTGCAATGTTCAGATCAGCCCTCAGCTGACCTGTGGTTCCTTCTTAAACCACCAACAGCGTCACTTTCATTTTCTTCCACTGAATGAGTTTCTTCAACTGCCCCCCTCCACTGCAACAGCCCTGTGGCAGATTGCTTCTTGGCTGCTAACGGCTTGGAATCACTCGAGACCCAAAGAATGCAACAGAGGAGATGAAGAGAAGAAAAGAGACTGAGGATGCGGGCAACAGGAGAGTCGGTTTCCGTTAGAGAGAAAAGGAGCCACGATGGCGTTCGGCTGCTGATGGTATTACTTGTACAACTGCGAATGAGAGAGTGGCAGAGCAAAAAGGAGCGAGAGAAGGGAAGTGTTTCGATGAGAGGAAAAAAAATATAAGCCTGTGCACAAAAGAGATGAGATGCCGTGTTGAGGGTAATCAGAAAAGAAGGAGTTTGAGCGAGAGAGAAAGAAAAAGAGAGATACAGAAAAAGTGGTGAGAGGAGGACAGAGTGAAGGATGGGATAACAGTATGCATGTACCTACAGTATGTCAATGCAGTGTTTTGGTGCTGGTGTGCTGTGATTAGACTATCTTGATCATCCTCTGTAAAGCACAGCCCAGAAAGAAATATTACATAACCAAGTCAAAGAAGAGTGCCGACTGCGGCCAAAATAATCCTGCAGCTGAATCAACATTTCTACTGAGGTTTGACTGGGAATTTATATTTTTACCTGCTAAGAAATGCACCTCTGAGTGAGGCAACACACTGACAGGTTTGAGTAATAAAAGTCCTCTCAACATAATATCATCCATGCCTCTATTCTCCTTTACTTATCTGATATTGGGTCAATGGGGGTATTGACCCAATATCAATACTGGCTGAGGAACCCTTACATCCCTCTTCCCAGCAACACTCTGAATTTAATCCAGAGCATCCAAATAAATTGGAATGGATACAGTGTCTGGAGGGAGTTCTGGATTTGCTCCCACTGGGACATGCCTGGGAATCCTCTAAAGTAGGGGAGGGCATGACAAGAGCCTCTGTCCTGCAACTTTTAGAAGTGTCTCTGCTTTCAGCACACCTCAGTCAAATGACCCCTCAAATGATCCAAACTTTCTCCAGATGTCTTCTACCTCATTCAATCTAAGCTTTCCAATAATGTAAAACACATTGAGATTAAGAATAAATAAAGACAATATGGCCATTTGAACATTGGCTCTCTGCAAAAAAGACTAGTGAGGAAACAGGCCTCAATGAGCAAAATGGGGGTGTCAACAAAGACTGTTCATTTACGTTACTTTGCCCTAACCCCACTTACCCAGCATCGACTGTGAATAGGTAGGCAATACCTAGGAAGCTCCCATAAGTCAAGTTTTGTCTGGCTAAAGAAATACATTTTATGTTTTCTTTATGTTTTCATGACTTTCTACTAATATCCCTTCCAAAAGACGTATTTTTGGTCTTCTACTACTTACATATTGATAGTCTTGAACATTTATCAAATGAACTGAGATAAGATTTGATCTTTTGGTGAATTTGCTTGGACATTTCCTCTTCAGAAGAGTGTCAACTATCTTTAATTTTCTCCACTTCAGAATATTCTTTCTCCCTGTAGAATGATGGAGTACAAATTGTTTATTAATGGCTTTATAACCACTTCAGGATTAATAGTGAACAACCATTGGCCTATTATGTCTTTGTTAACACACCTGTATGCTCCACAAAAGTTTTACTGAGGATAGAGAAGACTTAGCTGCTCCAGAAATCTCACTGTTCTTTTTTCATATCCTATAAATAGGCCCAGGGAACTCTTTTGTCCAGGCTCTTTGGCCACACAGCCAGACCTTAAGTGCTGTGAACAAAACCTCTCTGCTTTAGATTCGCTGTGCGGGCCGTCTCTTTAGCCACAGGCTTTTATTAACCGAATTATTCAGACAGTGGAGCCGTTCTTAATGACAAAAACACTGGCAGGTAGAGAAAAAATTTGCTTTTTAAACAAACCGGTTGGGTTTTGTATCATACATGTGTGAGGAAGATCCTGAGAAGTAGAGAGAAACAGAGTGGGAGTGTGTGACAGCAGCTTCATAATTAGGACCCAGCTGGCCTGGTGATAAATTGAACTAGCTGTGGATTTGATGGGTTGCTATTGCCACTTATAGAAACTGCACCTGTCCTAATGGTATCACAACAAACACACACAGAGGTGTGCACTTCTCTCAAGTCTCTAATTAATGTCTAGCTGGAAGCCGGGCTACACACCCACTCGCGCGAGCAAACACACACATCACTCGTCAATGGTTTTAAGCTCTTCATCAGTCTAATACAAACAGACCTGTTGAACATCATGTGCCGTCTTTCTGAGTGGTTCTCACAAGTCTTGGGTAAATACCTACAGGTCTTTCCAAAAGAATTCATTCTCAGTGAAATTTGTAATATTTTGTCAAATCATTATTCCAAATTTCTAACTATAACCACCTAAATGTTATGTGATACATCTCATAGCTAATCAAATGGATTGTTCAATTTCAATTCTGGCTCCAACAGTTGTAATTGTCAAAAATTTTAATTTTCTTTGTCATTTTCCACTTTAAAGAAAAAAAGTATTAAAGGATTATTGCTTGTACTTTTGATTTGAGGCCACTTGTTGTGATGAACGGCCTAGGAACGAGGCAGTTGTTTCCATAAGGGAGTAGAGGCTCAAATAGCATCCGAATTATCACTTCAATTTCCAAATGAGCAAACATCAAGCTTGCTAGCATCCATTCAGGTTGTGGGAAATGAAAGAATTTGTCATGAGAAATTTAGACTGGGAAGGGTTGACTATGAAATCTCAACCATCCTCACAATGAGTCTTGAAATCTCAGACAAAACAAAAGAGCTTCAAGGACGGACAAGGATGCAGCCAGAGTAGCAAGAATGCAGAATCATGTAGAATGTTTCAGTACTACTACAGAAGTGAATGGCCCTCTTCTCTAGTGCGTAATAGTGTGGCTCACCTTGGCTTTATGTGGTCATATGGGGTTTCCATTAGTAACAGTTACATGGTACTGACCCCTTTTTTGGAACCTACTTGTGGAGTCGGACTAAAGACAGAAGACTGTCGATCATCGATTGGCTATGTGGTGGAGTCGCTGGTTGTGTGTCAAGACCGACACAACATCCATACAATATCCAATGAGCCTTTTGTAAAAACTCACAACCGAGTCTGTCAGAAAATCACAGACTGAGCAGATCGTTCAACATTCCACATCCTCCATTATTGCTTTAGGTTTTGTGGCATACACATTGCTTTTCAGACTGAGGCTCGTTGACAATATGATGACCACAACCACTGGAGCTGTAACTCAATTATACTGTAAAATGTATAGACATTTACATTTCCACAACTTGGAGATATAGTCATTTAGCGCCAAGTGAAATAAATGATTATCTGCTTTGCAAACACTAAGAGCATGTGCATTAGGTCTGGGTATTTCAGCTTTCCAAGCTGTATTTTATTTTGAATATTTTGAATATTTTGGACATGCTCTTCAAAAGATCCACTAACAAAGCCTGCTCCAACGATCCACGTTATAACAGGCAAGTTTTCCTCAAAAAATTAAGTGTGAAAAATTCACAAATAGGTGGGAGTCCACTGTATTGAAAACAATGTTTCCTTTTTCTTCCACCACACCATCACGGAAAATTTTGTACTGTAATTCTTTTAAAATCTGGTAAACAGTAGGGTTGTGCCGTGTCAAAGTGTTCAAAAGTTCAAGAGGGATGGAAACTGTTGCACATCTTTCTACATGTAAGTTAAATAAGTGGCTTAATGAAATCCTGGACACCTGACTAACAGCCTGATGGTGTATTTAATTCTCTAACTGCTGTAGTGATGATGTCTGAGGTCTGGGAACCGGCTGGGTGCAAAGATTTCTCCGCTTGCCCTTTCTCTCCCAGCACAACTCGTAACTCCGGGGGTAAATAATGCTCTCAGTTTTCTGGGCCAGAGCTACACACACACATGCATACACACACCACATGACTACTTAACCCATAGTGCATAAACAAAAACAGCACACAGTTGCATAAGGGGAAAAGAGACACAGGAAAGGTAGAAAAATAAGAATGGGGTATACAAGCGAGAAGGAGATCAGGCCAGGAGGAGGATTTGAACCCTACTGTCACTTTACATATGGGGAACAGGTTGCCTGGATACAGCGAAGAGAAACTCCCATCTAAATTTAAACCTGGAGTGGAGGAGAAAAGGAGAGAGGTTGGAGCGTGGTGCAGAGAGGAGGTGAAAGAAATGGGCAGAGGAAAACAGATGAGGGTGGAGTGTGATAAAAGAGGCCAGAGGAGGACAGCAAACATGGGAGGATACACAATCACTGGACACGTTAGTACGCAAGAAAATGAAGCAAAGGAATGAAGGAAATAGGCTGGGGGTTAAGAAGTAAACCTCTTATAGCTTAAGCTGCTCAGCTGCGGTTTGCCATCACAGCCAGCAGATATGAAGACAGAGGGGGATAAAAAGTGTGTCGATGATGGATGTGGGGAAAACAAAAAGAAATCTTATTTGATGACTGCTTAGTCTCATATTCACACAGATGGCTGCAAATTCTGGAAGGAGTCACAGCCAACGTAATCACCCAGACACGCAGACTTTTACACGTTGTGATAGGCTAGATGTTAGTTTAAGTGCAGGACAACACATCAATATCAGTTTTGGTGGCATTGATAAGGAGCTTTAGTCTCCAGATGAAGCGCTATGTGATGCTGCCAGATCGGAACGGAGAACTCTGCTGGGATTGTTTCTATCTGGGAGCCAGCAGCTCCCCTCCCTGGTCGGGAAATCACAACGCACCATGAGAAGACATCGCCGAGGGAGCCGATGTCATTCCGTCATTAACTTTCTCCTCTATCCCCATCTTGGCTTTCTGCTCTTTCTCTTTCTTTGTGGCTCTATTTTTCCACAGGGAGCCCATTTGTTCGTCATTAAGTGGACTACCTGATAATACAGTACGCCTGCAGAGTTGCAGCAGCCTTTATGCAACTTCAACTTACATAAACCAGCCACTGATTGCTTTGTTAATGACTGTGGGGTCTTATTGCACACATTCATCTGCTGGGATTTGAAAAAGTATTCACACCCTAAAGTTTCATATTTGGTCACACTACAAACACAAACTCCAGAGTATTTGTATAGAATTGGCTGTGATAGAATATAATCTACCATTATTTTTTTTTTTTGGAAAAACAAATCTGAGAAGTGATGAGTCTTTGAGTAAGTTCTACACAGAAACACCTTCCTGGAAATACAGCTGCAAGACTTTTGGAGTTTGCACATCTATGAGTGGAAACTTTGCCCATTTTTATTCCCCAAACAGCTCAGCAAAATATATCAGCATCAGCATCGGTATCGGCTAATATGTATTGGTCCGATAAAGAAATCTGGCCCGATATTAATCCTTAAAATGTATGGAGAGGGAATGTAGGTGGCTGGTCATGTGACATTGAAAAAGATGCAGTGTAGGATTGTGGTTTGCTTGGAAAATATATACAACATGCAAAATATCTGTAAATATCTATTATAACAACAAAGATAACGTCGGATATCTATAACGGCCCATATTTTCATATCAGCAGAGAGATTCTTCAACAGATTAATCTGTATTTTGTATCAGGTCAAGTTTCTGTCTATCTATCCAACCATCGATCCATCCATCTATGAAATTGACCGGCTACCATTCTAAAGGTAAATATAAATATGAGAAGGACTCTACTGGTCAACACACCATTCGCCTCATAAAAGTAGAAACTCATTCTGAAATCTTAACCAATACAATTTATTTTGGTGTCACAAAACATTTTATGCATTATATATCACTACATATTGTAAAAAAAAAAAAAAAAAATTAATTTTTTAAAATTTTGTGATGATTCTATGGTTCTTAACAAACTGCTTTGGGCTAAAAAAATGCTCTTTGGACTTAAGAGATTGCTGACCTCTGACCTTAAATCATTCTATTATGTGATATGCTGAATGTTTATGGTAGAAATTTGACAATATGCAATGTTTGGTTATTGTGTCATATTTGTATCATATAAATTACTGCCTTGTTGCTGAAATGTGCTATAGAAACAAACTTGACTTGTATTAAGCTCTGCCTTAACTCTGACAAGACTCCCTGCTTCAGGGGGGAGAAGCCCTGTGGAAGAAATAAGAATAGAAATTTTGCTTAAATTAGAATGTATGCCAATCACATACAATCCTAATAATATGGATTCAATTCTGTGAGTGAGTTCTCTAGTTAGACACTGCATGGATTAGCTACCTCCCAGGCTGGGGACTGTTAGCCATCTCTGTGGTTATCAGACAAATGGAACAGAACTTCAGATGGATTCTACTCTGGGATTCAGATCTGAAGTGGTGACGGCTTGTTAAAATGACTAATGGAAACAGAGGGACCATTAAAGATGCTGGGAGTTCTTCCCAGCTTGGACAGAATGATCGGAATGAGAAGGAAAAAGCCGATCCATCACGCGACAAAGACCATGGCAGACGTTAGACAGCAATACGTAAAGGACAACCGTCTTATGATGGACACTTAGACTGCAGTCTGTTCCGTCTGGTACACAACAAAGTACAAATTGGATTGCTAGGCACCTCATCCAAGAGAAAAGGTTCAAATGAAGAAAAATGAGTGTTTACAGCGAGATTTTACACTGAGCCTTTAGGAACGTTTCATACTTCTACAAATCTCCAAGGCAGGGGGAAGATAAGCTTTCAAATATGTCAACAAAGCTTTCTCTGTCATCCTTAAACACGGAATTAAGTGCAATTAGCAAATCTCTCTCTGGGATTCCCTGACATCTTTACATACAGTAGTTTACATAGTTACCTTTCTACAAGCTGCTTCTTTCAAGTAAAACTAGAATAAACTGGCTTTTGTATTTGAGTATAAAACTCCTGTAGTTCTTGTGCCAAGTGTGGTGACAGTGTAAATTAATAAAAAAGTGCATTAAAACCTTTGCCATTGCTTATGAAAGACATAAACATAACATGATGGGGCCTAAAAGCTGAAACATCTTTCCACAGACCCGTTCAGCCACAAGGGCAGCCTAAGAGAGTCATTATTAATATGGCGGCAACAAGAACTCCTCCTTGTAAATAACCTCTTTAGGTCATGTCAGAGGTAGAGACTCACATTAATTTGATGGACGAACTGTAAAGTCACCGGGCAAAATCATCCATCAGCGGTAGGATGATGAGTCTCTAAACCAGGTACAGTAAGTGAAGGGCAACAGGCTCTTCAAGTAGGTGCAAGCTTCACTGTTAGCCCCAGAGTGAATAATACAGGAGTTACCTGCAGGTGGAATTTGTTTAAGGAAGCCCATTAGGACCGCAACACCTCAAAAATTCAGTTTTCAGTTTCATATTAAAATGTAGTGGCAAAAACTAAAGCTTAGCTTGCATATTTTCAGAGTTGTTAACAATGTTAATAAAATGCTATATTTATCAAATATGATTAAGAAATACTTTGTAATTTAACCCCTTAAAATTGGGCCTCTGTCTCTTTTTAAAGAGACAGAGGCCCTTCCTGAAACTCCACCTTCGTCAACACAACATGGTTCCTCTATTAAACCTTTAAAAATGTTTTTACCAGCATTGCACTGAGAAGTAGCTCCTGCAACGAGCTCAGCAGGTGCAGCTCCACCAGGTGTTTGCTAATTGCTGCTGGCTAGTCTGAAGGAGCTAAGGAGGAAGTTGTGGAAGTTATTTGTACATGTAATCTACAAATAGCGCTCTGAGACAGAAGCTTGGAAAGTGCAGTTCTGAGGAGGATCTGCGTCTCAAAGGCGGAGCTAGGTCTACCCAGGTGTTTGGCACAGCTGAATAGTTGCCATAAAGATTAAAGGATTACTCAAACATGCATGAAAGCGTCAAAGCAACACTCCATGTACATTTTAAAATGAGGGAATAACATGATGAAAAGTTCGGAAAAGTCCATTTTACATAATCCTGCCCCAATAAGCTGAACAATGGGAGAATCAATATTGTGCAGTCACACATCAAGCAGATGGATACGTTCCTTTTTCTCAGCAGTGACAAAAACGTCCGACTGTTTCCCCAGTAACTACGTAGAAGCAGTGAAATTAAATGCCCACACTTTAATTATGAACAATTCAGCTGCTGTGACCTAAACGCACTTCTTCCTGGTCCGCATGTTATTAACAAATAATACTCTGTAACAGTAAAAACAGTTTGTGTCCAGCATGTGCGGGGTCTGCAGAGATGTTAGCTGACCTCTCTGAGTTCTGATTAGATAGAAGGTCAGACCTGATTGGTCGTTGCGGTCTGTCTTGTTTTGTGGGATACTTTTAGATTTTTTTTATATTAGCCTTACATCTCTAACCAGCTTGCTTTGAATGGTATCCTAGGTAATGGCTAACATATTCCTGATCCCTTGTGTAGTTTAAATATTAAAGTTCAACTTCTTTAAAAGAAATATTTATCAATGGCATCTAGTGACGTGACCAATCTTCAAACGGTGCAGTGTTTAGAAAAACAAGCAATAAGTCGTTTTTTTTTTACCACCACATTGTTCTAAACATCGAGCAGCCGCAACATTTTCTCACCAAGATTCCATAAAATATTAAATATCTCTGCCAGCATCCTGCATATATTCGGAGGAGAGTTCTCTCTTAGCGATGTTTCGGATTCACACTAACCAGCTTCATGCGGAGTGAACACACACAAACACACAAATAAATCTGAACACATTATCAGACGGCCTCTGAAAAGTGATGATTCACTCCAATTTATATTCCCGTGTAGTGGCCCGAGAGAAAAACCGGGCCTCTTTTATCCCCGGCAACAAAAACACGCATGACGCATAATTCATACGAGGTCTGCTCATCGTTTATTCTAATGACCTGCACAGAGCCAGAGAGAGCGCAGAGAGGGTCACACCGCTGTAGTGCCAATCAGGGGAGGACATTGCTGTGGTATGACACATTTCTCCTGTTAGGCAATGGAAGCTTGTGGGTGGATGGCTTTTCACCAGGGTGTTTGTCCACGTTTTTTATCACCACGATGCAACATGTTGGGCAACAAAAACACAATTAAGTAGCATAAAGTGAAGCTAAACGACATGCTGAAATTCATCCATATACATATCAATGTAACAAAAATATAAATCACTTCCTAATTGAAGTTCACTGCATTTCACACTTGCTACGAAGATTTATGGAAAAGCTGTAGTCTTACAGTGTATTACGGTATTCTTTAGAGATGTACCGATCCATTTTTCTCACATCCGATACAGATATCTGAAGTGTAGTATCGGCCGATAACAATGCGATACAGAAAATATACTGAACTGACTTTAAATGTTTCTTTTTTAAAACACAGACAGAAATGTACTGAATTACAAATTTATTTGATAACTCTGCACCAGTGTAGCACACTTAAATACACAAATAGAGTCACAAGCTGGGCCAAACATGGAAGAACAACTTTAATTTGTTCATAAGTAATAAGTAATTAAGAAACTGACAAAATAAACTGCAACAAACATTCTCTCAAATGGATCAGGAATGCAAATTAGAAATTCTAAATATCTTATAAAATAAATAAAGCATGATGTCGCTCAAAGAACAAAATTTGGAACTAGACAGAATAGATCTCCCTTTATGGATCGAGAACATTGTCACTGGTACCTATTAACATTGAACTGCTGTCTCTAGTATTCCTAATTAAACTAAAATTAAATCAAATCAAAATGACTTCTCTAATTAATGTCAACTTTAATCCCAGCTGCCCATTTAGGTGGACGTTCAGGTCTTGTGTCAAATTCTTTATTTTCAGACAATAGAAGCTCTAAACTTATCCAGAACTTTTCCCCATCTCAAAATCAATAAACACCATGTACACAAAGATTTAAATACACATGTGGAATTTAGCAGTAAGTTGCTTTTTAAAGACATCTGGTTTCACCACATACTACAGTTTTTAAATTTTTATTTATTATTTCCTTCCACTTCGCAAATATGCATTACTTTGTGTAAAGTTGTTAAAAATTCTAAGAAAAAAAAAAACTTCAATGTGTGTTTGTAATCTTAGAAGACTCTCTGTCATGCTCACTGACAAACTGAAGCCACATTTTCACCTATTTTGCCCTCCATGTAATATTTTATTTTAAAAGGCTTTTGATTTAGGAGTAACATCTACTGGAGCTTCACGACACTCAATATAATCCCAAGGTGCATATCACTTTGATGGACGGCTGCGCCCACTCGCAAGTCGTTTGTCGTCTTGATGAACGAGGGCGGGACAGCTGACATCCACAACAGTAAACCGCTACGACCCGTCTCCGGGGTGACGGACTGCACAGTTAGATTTGACTGGAATCCTTGGGCTGAAATGTATCCAGAAGAGCAACAACTTAGAAATTTTCATCAGATTTTAGGAGCGCGGAGCTTGTTGTGTGTTTGGTCCGGGGACAAACATCTCTGGATACCTAACATGAGCTCACAGTTCAGAGTGTCGGGGTGTTTTCACAGCTGATATCCGGCAGACCCGGCTTGATTGGGGACCAAAATTGCAACTTTTATTCCATTTCTGGTGCTGTTCACACTACAGTGTGTCAAACCAACCAAAAAAGTCTAAAAATATGTTCCCCTCTTTGCCTGTGGTGGTGACGTACCAAAAACCACAGAAGGAACAGGAAGACGCTGCTGAGTGCAACTTCCTTCTTCACATTTAGTGGCTGTACGATTTATTTATATTTTTCAGCAAAAGACCACAAGTCATTTCTCCCACTAACGCTAGACTAGCACGTTTGTTTTGGTCGTATTTACCCAGAATGCCCCATGCTGTAGTAAACTTCCTGTTTTTGAAGTGGTCCTGGTACGCTTAGCGTTCACATTTGAACTGCTCTGGAGTTCACTTCAACCAAGCCAAGACTTGGGTCGGTCCCAGAATCTGCTGTTTTGGTCCGCTTCAGAGTTCGATTACACGTTCACACCTGCCCAACCGAACTGGACTTTCTGGGCAGACGGACTAAACAGGGCTAGTGTGAAAGTGTCTCAAATCAGCTCTTAACGCTGCGGAAAATAACTTTTACAAAAAAAATATATTTTTTTATAAACATGTTCAAACTGTCACTATGTTGTGGCAGTATGGTATGAGACAGATAATCTGTGAAAAACTTTGAGCTCCTCTGCCTTCTACCAGTGGTATCTAAAAACAACCAATCAGAGTCAGGGGGAGGGGCTTGTCGCTATCAATAACCCCTCCTTGTGGTGCTGCTCATCCCTTCCTCTCCCCCTTGCTGTGTGCTACGCCGCAGTTCACTGGTTGTGAATGCTAAGGCTAGTTAACATGGCCACCGATGACTGCGGATAAACAATTTTCCTGTAACGTGAAGTTGTTTTTCCACCATTAGCACAATAAGCAGTGAATAAATGAGGTTGATTGACAGCGCTAAGCCCCTCCCCCTGGCTCTGATTGGATGTTTTTAGTCAATACAGGTTCATTTCTTCAAACTGCAATAGTAGCTCAGGGAGGTGGACATCGATCTTGTCACAGATTATATCTCATGGCATAATTGTTATGACATGATTACAGTTTTAACAAATGTGTAAACAATATTTTTTTATATAAGTTACATACTGCAGCTTTAATGGCAAAATTTTAAATTAGTTCAAACATTGTTATTAGGTATTGGAGTCTACACTTTTAAATATTGTTCCAACTTGAACTGGACTCTATTACTTACAAATAATTATTACCCAAGGCTAAGTTGTGAAAAGGAAAATTTATCATTGTGCGGCTCTGTAGAATCGCTGCTTTGGCTGAGTTCTCAAAGAAGAGGAATGACAGCAAGTTGCTGGAGTTTAGAGCTACAGGGGAACACTAATGAGGTTTTTGTGCCTCTCTTTTGGGAACGCTTTAGCCTTTATTTGTGTGACACAGTAAAAAAGGTACCATGAATGCATACAGATGGCTTGTCTTGAAAAAGAAATACCTCATAATGCTGACTATCACTTTGCAGCACACACCTTTTGGGAAGAAACCCCAGAGAAGAGTCAAACGAAGGGGGAATAAAAGTTCTGTCACATTATCGACTGAGCTGGAATGAATCAGGCTCCAAGAGCAGAGGAATTGGACCGGTTTTCTCCATTTATCATCTCTGTGTCACTAATGCTGCTGGGTATAAAAAAATGAATGGGGGGCCCCCCCACACACACACACAGAGAGAGGTGTCATCTCCACAAAGGAGTAGAGTCAGTCAGGCTGGCTCTGGTGGAAAAATACAGAGCAGTAGGGAAGGAGACTGAAACTGAGTAAAAAATCAACAAAATTACTTTCAGAGTCAGAAAGTTCAGAACTTTATAACACGCCATCAATCTACTGCTGGAATATTTCTGTTATTGGGGGAGAGAAGGTTATAGTTTTACCAGCTTAATTTGATCTAACACTATTATAGAAACATACACTAGTACATCCTTCAATGTCGGGATATTTATTCCTGAGTCTTTTTTTTTTGTGGTTATTTCACCTCCTGTGATTCAGTTTTCTCATAACTTTATTGCTAACTGATGCAATTTTGTGGTTATAGGCTTCATGAGATAGAAATGTTTAAAAAGACTACATGGAGGAAAAAAACTGAAAAGATGGCAATATAACCACACTGTCCAAAACTCTGCAATTACATTATGTACCTGTCTGATTTTTTGTAGAAACTAAACTAATCCAGATTTTTATAGATATACAGTATATTTGAAAATATATATGTATATATTTTGTTCTTCACTTGTCAGAGGCAATATTACAGTCAAAAATGTTGTAATATTAATCATGCACCAGCAGATGGAGATGACAACAACATGAACTACATTCAAATAAATCATTAAAAAAAAAATAACAGGTTGATTGGCTAAAATGTGCTAAAGTACAGATTCAGTTGTAGCTCAAGTTTTCTTTACCACTGTTTCCCCTGTTCTGTCAGTCATTACTCCACTAACCTCCACAGTTTGGATTTAGGCTTTAATTGGACCAAAGTTTCTAGCAGAGTCAAAGTTAGAATGTGCAAAATAAGCCTCACTGTGTTTAAATCACTCATACAACATAGTTTTTAAAATTCTCTCACTTTAAACCATTACTAGAAATCACAGTTTTTTCTTACATTTAACATTTAAAATGTATCCATTTGATTTCACTCCACAATTACATTTTCTGGCTCTCTGGTTTCTTCCAGAAATGCTTTTGACTTCTCATATTTTTCACTTCCACTGAAATTTGGTGTGAGGCTAAATATTGCTAATCGTTGCTTTGATAAGGTCAAAGCTACAACTGTGTGTTTCTAGCACACAGTTGGTGTACTAATAATTTCACTAATAATTTCACTTGCTTACACTTGAACCTGAAAAGCTTCTGACAATGATTAAAAACTGCAATTGAAAATTGGAAGTTATTTTGTCCAAGTTACAAAGACTAACTAGGCAACAGACTGCATTCTAAAAGTCTTTCTCAGCTGCATATGTCTGCTAGCAAACCTAAGAGGTAATAAAAAAAATGCTAGACTACTTACTTCAAAAATGAGCAATCTATGTCCAACACTGTTGCCTTGCAGCAAGAAGGTCCTGGGTTCAATTCCCGCTCCCGGGTCTATCTGCACGGAGTTTGCATGTTCTCCCTGTGCATGGTGGTTTCTCTCCGAGTACTCCAGCTTCCTCCCACAGTCCGAAAACATGTTTGTTAGGTTAATTAGTCTCTCTAAATTCTCCCTAGGTGTGAGTGTGTGTGTGCATGGTTGTTTGTCATGTCTGTTTCTGTGTTGCCCTGTGACAGACTGATGACCTGTCCAGGGTGACCCCACCTCTTGCCCGAAACATTCGCTGGAGAGGCACCAGCACCTCATGACCCCATTTTGGACAGATGTGTACAGAAAATGGTGTACAGAAAATGGATGGATGGATGTTTATGTGCAACAATATTAGCTGCTAACATAAAAACTGCTGCGACAGTGTTTTGGTTTGCTTTCATTGCTTGACTTGAGCTCTGCGTTAGCTGCAGACAGCTGTGTTCAACAACCGTTAGATTCTTGCAGGTATGCCAGCAGCGGTGCAGTGATCCATACAAAACTTCCCAAACAAGATGTTGGGTTTCTCAAACAGATAATGATTTTTACTCTGTACAACAGCATGCTGCCATTTTGAAAAGAGCAACCTATGACTCAACGTGAACAACAATGAAGTTTTGCAGGTAGGCCTACTAGTCAATAAACAAAGTGCAGAATGTCGTCAATGTTGAAAAATTAGAAGGCAAATTCAGAAAAGAGTGTCAGAGCAGCATTCTCACCTGAATTTAAACATCTCTTTAATCATCCATAGGGTACATTCCTGAGCTCTATGGAGCAGGGGACAGTTTCCTTACAAAGGTCACCATGTTTTCCCTTCTGACATGTTTTATAGACTAGAGCTGCCGTTCCAACGTCTATAGTCTAATGTTGAAGTTCAGTTGTTAGCCACAAACGATGCTAAAAGTTGGCCTCTCTTCAGACGAAGGTTCTTTAAAATACTGTTTGGGATTTGTGAATCCTTTATTGCATTGCTCTGCAACTTTAGTCCCGAGAGCCCGCAACATTTCGACGTGTCTCTGCTTCAACACACTCAAGTCAAATAATCAGGTCATTAGCAGAACATTGGAGAACCTGACTGAACACCGAGGATGAAATCAAACCATCGGGTTGAGCTGTGTTGGACACCAGGGGCTAGAGCTGCAGACCCCTGCTTTATTGTTTTAGTGAAAACACAAATTAGTATTTACAGTGTTTTGTGACGTCCAAAAAAATTTAGCTATTCATGCTGCAGATCTTAAAAACAAATACATATATGCATTTAAAAAAAAGTGTTTGAAGCTGTATCTGTAAATTGAAGATGTACAGAACATGTGTAAAGTCTCATCCAGAGGGAACGAAGGTTAGAAATGTGCAGAATCTTGAAGCAGAATCAGAAAATATAACAACTCGTAACAAAAAATAATAACTGTGGATTATCAGCTCAGATGATCCTTCGTATTATCTCTGCTCTCTCTCTCACACACACTTACACACACGCACACCAATTCTTGCTTCATATACTTCTTCAACTAGAAGGGAGGAGAAGCAATAGCATTTCTCTGCTTTAAAGCAGCGCCATGAAAATGACAACCTTGAATCTAGAAGCAAATGCCTCATTTATTAGGTTTTATTAATATTAATAGCTAATAAAATGGGTTCTGGTTCACGACAGGTCTATAATGAAACTGAATAAAAAATGTGCTAGAATTAACCCTAATAGCCTGCCAAGCATTCACATTGGGATTTGCATTAACATGTTACTGGTAAGAAAAGGGGCTCTGTCCCTTTAAGTTCGCCTTGGAAACCCTGTAGAAAACATTTCAAATCACCGTCCAGACGGAGAGCTCGCCCTACTTGGCTGAAGCCTCCCAAAAGGTCACAGAACAAGCGTCCTTAGCGGTTGTTAGGCGTTGAAGCGTCTGTCTACAGGCTTCCCCGTCACCCGCCGTCCCTGGAGCGCGCCGGCTCAGCCAACAGGGAACACAACAGGCCTGCAGTCACCTTCCACAGGAAAACACACAGAGTGGAGGGAACGTGGGCTGGATGTGGGCAGTGGGGTGGAAGCACACAGAGAGGGGGCGAGGAGCAACAATACTAGGGGACTCACATACCTGGACTGACAAAACAAGGGACATGCTAGCCTTGTATTAGAAAAGATCTGCAGCAGAGTCGTGAAATGGAAAGAAAATGATGCATGGTTTAGAATCTGAAAAGTGTGGTGAGAATTTGTATTAGAACATGTCATAGAAAACCGTTTAATCCGTGATCTAAAAGTGTCAAAGTGAAACCTTATGGAACCACTATAGACACTTCAACCTGGATGACAGAAAAAAAGCAATAATTATCTTTGTTATTGAGTCTGTCCATTCAATAATTTGTCATGAAAAACAGATTTTGAATGGAAAATCTTGCTTTTTTTACGGATATATGGTTTTTAATTGAAATACAATTAATTAATTACAGACCTTGCAATTAATTAACTCTGCGTGTAGACTAAAGGGTGGTCCAAACGGATTAAAAACGTCCGGAAAACTGACCTTCACGTTCTGTCTAATTCTGGTACAGACATACGGTGTAAGACTGTCAGTGCACAGAAAAATTCTTATAGAAATGACTGACTCATTAGGGGCACATTAACACCATAGTTTTCAGATTTAGCAAAGAAAAGGTGAGAGGAGAAAACTATATATTGAAGCTGAGCACAAAAGTCCCGTGAAAATTCAACTGACATTTAAGCAGCAAGCCCTTGGGTTTTCAGTTTATGCAAAGTGCTAACATTTACGCATTACTAAACTGTATTTATTATCGTGACTTAGTTCATTATGGCTTCCCTTCAACATAAATACCAAAAAGAGCGAAGGGATTTCCAGAAGCTTGGAAACTGTTACCTTTCATTAAAGTTATCGATTAATGAGATCATCTAAAGTCTAAAGTCTTATAAATTAACTAACGTTTATTTGATAAACAATAATTTTCTTAACTGAGTTTTCTCTTGTAAAAAGTCTTTCCATAAAAAAACATTATATTTTAAAATTTTTTGTGAAAGTTGTGTTAAATACTGAATAAGTAATGTTGTTTTTTTCACATCATTAAACAGAAATATAGTTATCAAATACAACAAAACAGGTGTCTCTTAGGTTGCTAAATAGAAAAATAAAAGATGAAACGAATAAGACATAAGAATAAAACATTCCGGAAAAATAATGGCGGTCAGAAGTGTTTGAAAAAACAAAACTCTTTTTTGCTCCAAGACGATTTGGGCAAAACAAAACAAAAAATGACGTGGGCCATTTTTAGGAAGGTGACATTGCAATATGAAACACTAATATGCCATGAACAGAAAGATGTTAATAAGTACTTTCAGTGAGGAGGACCGCAGACTTTGTCTCCTTCGTAGCACATCAATAATTTTTGTTGAGAACTTGACGCTCCGTCACGGACCTCGGCGGACCTTCAAATTTTATTGAAGTGAAATTTAAGGAGCTTGTCGAGTGTTTATATTTAGTGTAATTTGATTGGAACTAATTTTAATCTATTAAACTGTAAATCAAAAATGAATTGTAAGAAATAGAGGTAACCAAAAGCCTGTTCATTTACTATAGTTCAAATGATAGCAGTGGCTTCTTTTGCCCATCTTTTCGTTCTAGTTTTGAATGCAGTCGACGTTATCGTCCATAATCTTGCTCTTGCTGTGGCTTTGCAGCCTCTTTGTAACAGCTTGGTATTTGCACTAAGCACTGCCTTTGACAGCCTTTCAGTACACGGCCAGTTCCATTTCCACCACAGCATACCAGAGACTGACACAGAACGCGGGACAAAAAGAAGGCAAAAGAAAGCTGGAGACTCACTCATGGCCAGCAGCAACACTTTATCATTTACCAGCTAAAGCATTTGAGAACTCGCTACTCTGTGTGTGTAGGTGTGTGCGTGTGTGTGTGTATGTGTGGATGGTGTGCAGCTACAATTGAAAGCTGAAGGAAAAGAGTTTTGATTTATTTGTCCAGACCTAGTGATTGCTACATTCAAGGGCATTGCTGGTAATGGTGATGGATGGAGATTACTTTGGCTCCATTTCTTTCCCTCTCTAGATCTCTGATCGGAGATTTATGGATACCAGCAAGAAGACAAGCAGACCAAACAACCAACTCACCCAGCTGTCCCAAAAAATACATTCAGTCAACAAATCATACGCCAAACAACGGCATGGCACAATGGTGAACAATAGATATTTGTGATGCCGCAACTTTGAGAAAGAAAAAGGAATGTGGAAAATGCTTGAAACATTTTACTGAACAATGTTGACATCTCCTGCTGGATCAGCCGCACGGTGTCAGGTTCAGACAGAAACACAAAGCTCTCCTTTATGAAAGGACTGAACTCTGACAGGCAGGTAGATGGCCTTGACTCTTTGAATGGCACAGTGGATATATTTTAGAAGAAGACTTCCTATCTGTTGCTATAGCAACAGTATATTTTAAGGGATTATCTAAAAATCTAACAGCTCACTGTGCAGCATCTTAAAATCCTCAGAAAGTACAAAAATTATCATCAGTATTTATTTTAAGCATATAGGAGCAACATGTATACATAAAAGAGAGATGGTTTATGGATATTTAAATGTTTTTTTTTTTTCTGATGGTGGAAGTTGCATAGCACTGTAGTTCTGGGAAAAAAGTATGAACACTTTTGCAGATTATTTCTGGTTTTTATTTTTTATTTTTCCTCCCCAAAAGATAACTTGAGATAACTTGAGTAAAATCAAGACAGTTTTCCAAATTCTAATGTTTTTTTTTTTCAAGAAAGACAAAAACTACCTAAACAAACCCTGTGTGGAAAAGCTATTTCACCCAATTGCAAATCATAAAAAATCTGTGATTAACCATTTTTGCCTCCTCATTTTTAGGAGGCAAAAAAGGTCTCAGTTATAAAATGAGGATTTGGGTCACTTTCTGGACCTAATTTTGGTATATGTAGCTATATTTAATAAATTAATCAAAAGCAGACTTTAGTGCAGCTACTGCAGTTCATTTGCCTAGAATGTCTGGTTTGTTTAGGGGAGATGTGAATGTGTAATCAAACCAAAGAAAGCAAACCTCGGTCTCAGTTTGGTTGAAGTGAACTCTGGTGTGGTTCGAATGCACATGTGAACGCCAAAAGCAGTAAGTGGACTGTAGCACAGGGTATTCTGTGTAAATACAAGCAAAACAAACAACTAGAAGGAGAAACTGGTGGTCTTTTACCAAAAACAAAAGAGAAATCCTCCAATCACTAAAATCTGACACCACTCCATTTTTATCTACATTTCGTGAAGAAGGAAGTTGCGCTCAGTGTCTTTAGAGGTTTTTCCTTCAGTGGTTCTTCCTGCAGAGCCACCACAGGTGAGCGGGGGAGACAGGTTTTTCAAAGGATTTGGTTCGTTTGACTCAGTGCAGTGTGGAAGAGAACCACAGCAGGTGAAAATGGAACAAATGTTGCAATCTAGGCCTCGTGTGACCTGGATGGATTAAACTGTTAAATTATTGGTGCTGAATATTTTCTCAATCCGTTTTGAGTGCGTTCCCATCAGCTCACCAAGTCCGAATGCCAATCAATGTCAGTGCGTATTGACAGTGGACAATCAGTTTGGCCTTGCTGTCCACATCAAAATAACATCAAGCTGAAAATGAAACAATTCAGCTTTGAAATAAACAGCAGTATTTGCTTGTTTCTTGGTCAATAAATCTATGACGCCTGGTTCCCTCATTAAATGAACTTTTAATAGCATAAATCTCAAATTATATAAAGATGAAGCCACAGCAGCCAGCCGTTATTTTACCAGGAACTTATCTAACGGCGCCTAAATTCAAGCGGCTCAATCGACTCGTATGGCGTAGAAGCACGCAGTCATGAAGGCTAATGTTCTTCGCTTGTGCCTTATGTAAACAAAGTTGTTTGTATTGATGGCGCCCAGCTCGCCTCACGCTGCTGCCGCACGCACACACACTGTCAATACGCACTGTGCCGTGTGTGTGTGTTAACGTCTTGTTTTTCTGTCAGGAGAAATGACATTTTCCTGACATTCAGCATGCACTTGTGATGCATCAGATACAGAGGATTTTGGTGATAAAAACTGGGACTATTTTATTCCACTTGTGCTTTTTTTGCTCTCTGTAAACAGCAGCACTTCTCCAGCAACTGAGCAGAGCACCTAAATGCAACATTGTGAAGCAGCCCAGCGCTAACGCCAGCCAGGCTGTCCTGCTAAGACTGGAGTGTTCTGTTAGAATCATTTTGGAGCGCGTCTACAGCCGCCGTGGTGATAAAGGAGAGAATGTACAGTGGTGAATGAGGGGATGGGTCTGGGGGGGCGGACTTGAGAAAAGAGGAAGCGGTAAGAAAGAAATCAGAGTTGGGTTCACTGCACTTTTGGACCCGATGTTCCCAGATGCGTTCGTGCAGATGTGTTTTCTTTTTCCCCGCAGATGACGAGGGTCATGGTGCCAAACACATGAGGGCACGAGTTGCCCCGGGAGCAAAAGAGAACACCAAATCACACACACACACACACACACGCAAAGGTAGGGGTGGAGGACGGTCGCTTCACTGTGAGGAAAGAAGGAGCCTGAGACAAGAATGTGATGTCAGAATCTCTTCGTGACTTCTGGAAATGATAATTACATAAAAATGTGACTCAAAAGTGATATAATGGAACAGAAAAAAAAATCAATAACATTATTTTACCCCTGGGCTAATATGAGACTCTCTCGAGGTGTAATAATCTTAAGTAGAAATATCAGTTTCATAGTTGAATGTTTTTTTTTTTTTTTTTAAAAGAATGTATTAAGGCGAATAAAAGAAGAATGGTTCCTTCGGTTGCTAACGTTGACAAAGAAAAAAAAAAACTATACAACTATTTTCTAGAATATTTTGATTTTAATACACATACTTGAGCACCAAAACCCCAGGAAAGAACAAATGACTACATTTAGCAGCTCTTTACTCTTTTACTGTTCTGAAGCAGAACCATTAACTGGTTAATTAGCTGGGCAGTATGGAGTCATGCTGGGTTCAGCTGGTTGTTACAGTTTCACAGTGTATGAGCATCACTGTTGGCTAAATAGACAACATGTCCACTAGGGAGGTATAGTGGTGGAAGTGTCATGGTTTGGGCCAACCGTGATGGATTGGTGGCACCATAGTACCATGATCTCATGGATGGTTGGACGGATGGATGGATGGATGGAGAGGGGGATGGAAGACAGAATGGATGTATAAATGGAAGGAAGAAAAGAAGGAAGGATTCATGGATGGTAGACAGGACGAATCGATGGATGTACAGATGGACGGATGAATGGAAGGAAGGAAAGAAAAATATACCGATGGATGGCTGGATGGATGAGCCAGCTGAATGGCAGTGCACAGCAACAAGTTGGGGAGGAGCAGCGCTGCATTATTCATTAAAAGTACTTCAATTCTTAGCAGCAGTCTGACGGAAACATTGGAGGGCGTCAATCAGTGGCTAGTCAAAGTCTTGGTGAGTGGCAACTGGTCCATGCCTAGACTGTCTGCAAACATTAAGAACCACCAGTATGTACTGGCTTTTGAAGGAGAGCCAAGCAGGACTGTGAGGACGTGTGTGTGACTGAGTGTTCAGAAGCTTCATCCAGTTACCATAAGGAGGAAAGTTATTCTGCTGCTTCTCCTGACTGAGGGAAGTTTCTGTTTTGAGCTGATAGCATGTAGGATTCAGTCAATTAACAGTAAAATATTCAGCTAACATGTGTTACACATTAGTGATAAACTCACCATGAACTGCTTTATCCTTAATAACAGACAAAATTCAAAAAGATAATTTTAATTTTCCCATTCCAGGAGAAGTGATCCTGTCCCTTAACAACCTGGAGTGAATGAAACGTGGAAGAAAGTGACTCTGGATGGAGTTGAACAAAAAGCTGAGCTGATTATTGTCTGATTTCTTCACATTTACAGGACAAGAATCCTTCAGAGATGAGGTCAAAGGTCACCTGTCCCAGAGCCCAGTGACAGTGAATTCAAACACGTCGGCATTACGGAGCCCATGTACCTCGCTGATTGCTTACCCCATTCCAAGGCATTCACACATTCCATTCCCTCTATTTCACACTGCCATGTACTCATCAAGTAATCGGCCCCTGGAGCAGAGTCTGCGGCCCCCCCACTCACCTCCTGAGCCACGAGGGACGAGATGCGGACCGCCCTCCGGACCCTGGCGTTCCTCCCCCCCTCCTGGGGGAGGCTGTCTCGCCCGCTCAGCGACATCTCGCTCATCTGATCGGCCCAGGAGTTCCGGCCGAGGGGAACGACCGCATCCCGCCGGGCGTCCCCCATCCCTCCCCAGCTGCCCCCCCGTGCCCGGCCGCCATCCAAGCTTCCCCGTCCTGCCACTCCGTCGGCCGTCCTCCCCCCTCCGTTCTCGCCCGGAGACGGAAAGGGCGAAGGCGGCACCACGATCGGCACCGCCGGCACCGTCACTTTGCCCACCTCTGGCTCTTCCCAGACCTCGCTGCTACTTCTCAGTCTCCAGTTCTTCCTGCAGAGTTTCGGCTCCCCAAGTCTCGTTCCTTTGCTTCTTCTGCTTCAGATGTTGCTCACCTTTATCGGTCTGTCATTCTGGACTTCTCTTCCTCTGTTTCTTGTCCATCATTCATTTTCCGTCAGACTCGGTCTGGGCTTCGGTGAGGTCTCCAGAGAAAGCTGGCTCCCATCAGATCCACAGCTGTAGCCGGTCTGACGGAGCGCTCAGGCAAACTGCTGTTGTGGAGAGACTTCCCTCCGCTCAGCTCTTTCCCTCCCTCCGTTCCTCTCTGCTTCTCTGGCTGAGCTCTCTCACTCTTCTTCTACTCACAATCTCTCTCTTGTTTTGCAACACCTCTCCCTCTCTCTGTATCTCTCTCTCACACATCTGACTCAGACTCTGAAGGATTCCCTTTAGTTCTGTTTCAACATCCTTCTGTTCTTTCTTTCCTTATTTTTTTAATTTCATAGTTTTCTGCAAACTTCACAGCTGGTCTGTGGTACACGGCTATTGCCCCAACAATGAAATAATACAAGCAATGCACAATATATCGGTGTTTATATCGGTGTCAACATTTTTGAAGATGTAGATGTTGGTCCAATAAGTTAAACTGGGCCAATGTTAATGACCGATGTCTATGTCCGTCTTGTTGCTGTTTGTGATTCAGCAGGACAGGGTTGACCATGTGGTATTTGTTCAGTGATGTGACAGTGACAGTGATGCAGCACAGGATTATGTTGGTGTTGGACTAGGCTGTGTCCCTATATTCTTACGCAGTGTCGAAAGTACAAGGAAATATATGTAATTTCCTTGTAATTGTCTCTGCTTTAACTTAATAAATTGGCACTGTGAAAAAGGGAGCAAGAGCAAGACTTTCAGACGATAACAGGAAGGCTGAGTTCATCAAAGCTCTCATCCTTTTAAATGCTGATTGCGTATTTTTAAATAAGCTGGATTTTGATGTTTTATTAACGTTTTGGAAACATCTGCATAAAGGTAAAGCTCTAGGTGATTCTGGCTTAACTTGATCTTCTGATGGCGCGTTTTCTGGTTCTGTAAAAGGAAATGCTTTGATTTTCCACAACTCTAAATCCAACTGCGACCCTTTTTTCGGGGGGATAGTAGTGCATGGAAACCGTGAACCATCACAAATCATACAAACTTATCCCAGCCTCCCAGCGGACAGATGCCCTCATGTTACCAACTTAAATTATTAATGCAGTTTTGAATAAGTGGCAGTGCTTGTGCATGCTTTCCAGCCCCATCCAACAGGATCTCTGCTTTGCAGAGCACCTGTAAAACAGGTGTTGAATGTTTACAACAGCCTTTATTAGCTACACCCAGAGTCACTAAAACAGAGTTATTAAGATCTTATCATTTTCAGCCATTGTTTTTGTCCGAATTTAACACATCTGAAAATCATAAAAATTAAATAGTTTGTTCAAACTGCTTTGGAAACTATCAGATATGTAATTTAGATATGTGGAAGCGGCACAAATCATCCTTTTTGTTAAAAATACTGAAATTGAGCTGTTCAGACTCCACACAGAAGTTGAATATGGGTCACATGCTGTTAAATGTAGCACTGATGATGATGATGAGTAATATCAAAATAAACAGAGGTTAACATGAGCGAGTCCATGCTGATTTGACATTTGATTTTTTTAGTCTTAAGTCAGACAGATGTAGACCTAGATAAACTCCATGGTTCTAAATATGATGCCCACCATGCAGCCATACGGACTGCTCTCTATCACAGCTGTGTATTATTATCTTTGCTCCTAACAAACCTATTTTAATGTCTTGTAGGTCTCAAAGGAAATTTGGACTGGCAAAATTCCGATTGTTGCATTTCTTTATCATCACATTTTTTTTGCTAAAAGTTATTTTTTCTTTTGCCTAAAAAATCTTTTTGAAAGAAAGATTGGGTCAGATTTAGCCCATAATCTTACGAGAGTGACAATATGCACCATAATATATCTCTATTTTACTTCCTACACCTACCATACTGGTTCTGCCTTCTGTTGCAGCAGCAATAAAAGGTAGCAACGACATTTAGCGAGCTCATTCGCTCCAACAGCTGACAAAAGGATTTAGCGAGCAAGTCCTGAAAACCAAGAAAAGTTGTCTGTTCCTACTTTAAGCGACTTGCCCCCTCTGCTCCCCCCGCCCGTCCTCAGTAGTTTAAATCTCAGTGTGTGTCAGCGCTAATTGCTGCACTGCATAACAAACGTCACTCCTTGCTCCGTCCGTCCGTCCAGCCTCCTGATAGGTCACCATCCTTTCATCCCCTTCTGTTCGCCTCTCATTACTAAACACGCAGCTGGATTAGAGGCCTGTAGGAGTGAATGTTTTACACCCTCCGCTCTCCTTTCTGCCTCTGAATGTCGCTCTCCCTGGGTTTCACTTTCGCACTTCAAGCTTCCTAAATGTCAGTGTTTCGGAAACTATGCATTTATCAATCGTTATTTAGAGATATCCGTCTTCCATGTTAACTTCTGAACTACAGGTACCATTTTGTTTGGTGTAACTCAACTCCTCATGACGTTCTCCAACAATGCAATGTCCACTAAAGAGCAGTTGATCGATCAAAAATATTGATATTGATACCAATCCGGTATCATTGTTGGATTCATACTTCAGTTTCAGAGACCTTCTTGAAATCTATTTTATTTTTTTAAGGTAATTTCTCAACTATACCTAAAAAAGATGTTTGATTTGCTCTGAAGTGACTTTTTTTTTTTTTGCACTTTATATTGTAATAAATGTACACAAATGTGTTTTTTTCTATCGATTCTTTTTCACGTTTTTTAAAGTATTTTGTACACACCTATAAAAGTTTTTCAAAAAACTTCTTCTAGGTTTTAAAATTATTCAAAGGAAAAAAAAGCACAAAAACACCTAATGGTCAAACGTTTGATGAAATAGCAAGCTTAAATAATAAAAATATTGGTATTGGTATCGGTATCAGTACTGCTGGGTTTCTCTTTCTCATTCCAAGCATCCATTTTGATCCATTTTAAAGAAAATAAGCTGCACAGTCCTACAATCAAAAATCAAATTCAACATACAAAAATCAATATCTTCCAAGAATGACGGCAGTAACTACATGTCAGATGTCAAAACGCAGCTGAATATGCGACAGCTGGCTAACGATGGGATTTGCGTCACATTCGGTCTTTAACCACTGCCATTCATCATATTGATTTGTTGGAAGCCTATTTCCATGCCAGAAGCTTATGATTCATAGTAAATGATGGTAGACTCTACTGACCTAGATTATGTGGGTAGAGGTGTGTGAGCTTATATGTGATAGAGGGGGAAAGAGTTACCATACTGCTTCCCTTTTTAAATCTCATATTTGATACTTGAACTGGATTACAGCCACACTTTTATAGTTCTTTTCTGAAAAATCAGCCAGAAGGATAAAGAAAAAAAAAACTGCAATGACCTGAAAATATTCCTTGATGAATCTCTGAGAGGAATGAGTCTCATTACCAGAGCCAAACTGTTTCAGGCAGAGCAGAGTCCGAGACACTGACAAGTTCTGGTAATTATCTGCAGTGAGCGATTCATAACATACTGCCCAGGCTGGATGAGGAGACCACAGTGCAGTTACTGTAGCTTAGAGCACTGCAGACTCACTTACAGCACAAACAAAGGCAGCAAACTCTTTCTCTATGACAGAGTTTTTAACTTATATTTCCCTTCCCACATGATTGCTGAACACATTGGCCAGAGGAAGATCAATAACAGAGCAGAATCTCTAACACAGCCGCGTCTCCATTTCCTCTGTGAGAGAAAGATGGAAAACATAAAGACATTTATAGAGAGAATAGTCATACATCAGCCTGGATACTGAAGATGTATGAAAAATGAAAAAGAACTGAATTGAATTTTCTTGCCTTCAAATATGAAAATTAGTACTGGGGCTGCTGAGTTACTGAATAGACATATTTGCTCAAAGATTTATTGATTTTAATCTGTTATTTAGCTTCTCCAACCATCAGCTTTCAGCCTTTCATGAACTCCTGAACATTCGTGGAACGTTTTTAGAAATGTGTACCGTGAACTCTGACATTAGCGTTAGCTGCTATATGTTTAGCACTGAGATGTTATTTTAGGCTTGAGTAGCTTCGCTGATAGGCTAACTCCTTTTAGCACAACTTGAACACAACAGGGCAGAAATGAACCCCAGTGGGCCACAAGGGGCAACTTTATCATCCATCACCTTTAGCGGGTGTAACCTGTCCATCAGATTTATGGTTGTACCAGAAACAAATGAACAAATGTTCAGACTGGAACCTTTCTATGTGAAAAAAGAGCAAATAATTGAGTTAGCATTTTAACTCATTAAACATCTCTATAAATAATCAATTGAAATTAATGTTGAAAAAATTGCTTTATCAAAATCTTAAACGAAAATTAAATGTTGTCATAACTAAAATCATCCAAGTATTGTTGAAGAGTTGTTGTAAATGGTGATGGTGACTGTAAGAGAAAAGACATAAAAGCTTTTTTTTTTTTTTTGCCATAGTTCCACATCATTACTGTTCCAAAGTGAAAGAGTAAGAGCAAAAATACATCAAGCTGCACACCATCTGAACTCAGAGGGGATGTCCAAAAGAGCAAAAGTCTAGAAGAAGAGCAAACCAGAACCTCAGTAACTCCGACATGCCGGCACCATGAGCAGCACAACGCCATTTGTTCAACTTTCTATTTAAAGCCCATGACGTACTTTCTGAAGAAACTTGTGTTTTTCTCAGTATAAAGATATAAATATGATTATTGAGCCCGTGGGTAATTGGTTTATCCTCAGACACACTAGAGGTCACTATGATTAGGACAAAGAGGTCAGAACTGTTCTTTGAACGCGTCCATCACATGATGTTTTTAATGAACTAAGACCGTCATTCAGCCAATAAGCTGCCACTGAGAATAACATTCATTGTGCTTTCCATGGTCACACACACTGATACACACCCACAGTTACAGAGTTGGTGAATTTAGTTTCAATCCATCCATCCATTTTCTAACAACCTTGTCCCTAGTGGGGTCAGGAGGGGTGCTGGTGCCTATCTCCAGCTAACGTTCCAGGCGAGAGGCAGGGTAAACCCTGGCCTTTTATTACCATGATTTTTCAAAAAGTTCTCATCAACTTCACTGTACTGTCTGTATGCACGATAACCACCAAACCCCTGATGGTCCATCAGGACTGACAGTTCATCCGTCCTCCATTTTGAATGGATCTCTACATGCCTGATAAATAATAAACCCCAAAGCAGGGTCCCCAAAGCAGACCCGCATGTCAACACAGGTCTGCTGTTTTGATAGATGCGGGCAGTGCTGACCCTCGGTGCCTTTGTGGATAAAGTATACTGCAGCAGAGAAAAGGACCTTAACTGAAAATCACTTAGCGTATCAGTGTGTGATTCAGCATTAAGGGAAGTGGAACCCTGTTGGCGTCAAAATGAGCTCTTATGCATCTCCATGTCTCATCTTATGGACCATAAGTTGGGAAAATTAGACATCAGAAACTCCAACTATGGACATAATTGAGGCGTTTTAGTTGCTGCTTTTCATTGCCTGTTTGAGTCGTGAGGAACAGGCAGCCAAAACGTGTCCTGTTCTTCTTCATTTTAAAATTCACCCAGCCTGATAAAAAGTTCAGTTTGTGGTCGCGACACATTTTTAGGAAAAAAAAAAAAAAGAACAAAGCGTCTTCAGTGCCTGTCAGGATTTAGCAGGGAAGACCAACACGAAGTAGTTTTGTGTTCTTGTACAAGTGAGACTTTTCTCCTTGTTCTTGAATCTAACTAAATATAATCTTTGTTCTTTACGTACAAAACGAGCAATTTATACAACAGGTGTTAATAAAGTTCATAAGTTTGCTTTTTTTTTTTTTAAGTTTTGTGTACATAAACCAAGACATGTCACATTCTGAGGCCTCGTTGTAAAAAAAGGATCATCTTTCGTAGAACCACTCCTGCTTTAGGCTGAATGTTGAAAAGGCATTCTTTTATTTTCTTGTATTTCATAATTATGCACTACTATATGTTGGTCTGTCACATAATTTTCGATGAAACACACTGGTATGTAACAAAATCTGACAACGTTAAAGGGGCAGGAAACATTTTTGCAAGGCAACATGTAGAAATGAACAATCTAGAGAGCTGGATGTACGTCTGAGCAGACAGCAGTAGATCTAACTCCTCAGACTGAGGCGGCTCCACAGCTTCCTTTACCCCCGTTTAGTCATCATCATTGGCCCACAGCCATAATTCATCATCTGAATTATGCACTTCTTTTCACCTCCATCCTGCCGTCTCTCTCACTTCCTTCTCCTCCACCAAACCCGGGGCAAAAGGAGCTCTTTTGTTCTCATCCAGGTTGCTGAGCAGAATAAATTCATCTTTAATCACCCAGATTATTGTGGCTGCCTGCCCTCCGTTGCCACCGTGCTAAAATGCCTCCCGGTCATCACTCTTGTGCGGGACGCAGACCGAGAGCAGACTTATTAGCCATCAGAGCGCCATCTTGGCGGAATTAGAATGAAGCGAGGAGACTGCAGGAACCAAATCAGAGCCGCAGTTAAAAGTAGATCAGCTTTTGACGTGAGAGGAAAATTCTGATTTTATACATGTTCATTTTGCACATGGAGCAAAATAGCTTATCTACAGGTACCGAATAAAAATAGTGCTCAATTTGTATTATCCAAAGCTGGCTCGAACGAGAAAATGAGCTGGAATGGCCCTTTAAATCATTTCAGATGAATACAGCGATGACTCCCACATTCAAACAAAAGAAAAATGCTATCTTGTTCCAACATGGCTCAGTCTCCTGCCTTATCCTGCATCACAGCAAGGAGGACATGTTTTTAAATCATTAGCTGTATCACAATATGTAAACACTTGGATACTTCCTTCAAAATTCGTACTAAATAAGGACTTCTGAAAAGCACTGGTTTATAATAACTTCAGGAGAAGAGGGACACGGGAACCCAAGCTGCCTTTTATAGGTCGTCTTAGTTTGGTTCCAATCCACTCTTGGCTTCAGTGGAAGCATTCAGAAAAGACCCAGCTTAGAGGTTCAGAGTCAGAAATGTAAAGCTTTATTAGAGATCACGCCTTCAACAAGCAATCATTTCTCACTAGCCGAGGGTCCATACCCCCTGTATGAAGCAAAGTGTAGGACAGAAGGGCTGCTTTTTAACCAGACTGGGTAACCCCAACAAAACAACAAGAATGGCGAACTACAAAGCTTGAATAGAGTTCAGACTTGTAATTCGGCACGGGCACTTTCAGAAAAGAAGCATTTTTTCTGTCCACACGAATACGCAAGGGTCAAATTTTCCCCCTGAAACCCGTTTCCCAGAAAAATGTTTAGGGTTTTCTAAAATCCCGTTTCTGAGTGGACGCAGGGCAGAAACTGTTGAAAACTTTCCAGTGTGGATGAGTCCTTTGTCGCTAGGAAATGACTTGACTGAAATCCAAATAGGCATACCAGAACCGGGCCACCATATACTCTTAAATAACCCTCTAAGCTTAGGACAAAAAAAGACAAATATGCTCAGTTTAGACCAGTCGTTCCCAACCCTGGCCCTCAAGACACACTGTCCTACATGTTTTAGAGGTTTCCCTGCTTTAATGTGCCTGACTCAACAGATTGCAGTTCAATTGAAATCAGCTGGACTGAAGCAAAGAAATAAAACATGCAGGGCAGTGAGCCTTGAAGACCAGGGTTGGGAAACACTGGTTTAGACCCTAAAACCATGGTAACAGCTTGGTGGCTATAACTTCTTTGCTATCAAGCTTTCTTTAAGACACCTAAAGTTTCTCCTAACCTACATTGGTCATATATTCAGAAACAATCAAACTGAATAAGAAACTGTATTTCTGCTAGTATGGAAAGATTTTAAACACCAGATTTAAGCTACTTTCACTCATTTGTCATTTTTTGCCACTTTTCTTTTTATCAAGTAATCCCCTTCATCTCAGTAACACGTTCCAGCTGCTCACATAACACCTCCAGTTATTTGAAAAATGTTGATGTGTGTGATGACTAAAGAGTTAATGGTTGTGGTGTTGTGTTACTTTAAGAACTAATATGTGACTGCATTCTTTGGAGGAAGACATTGTACACTGGCAGAGAAAATACTTGACCTTTTTTGTGCCATGGCAAATCAATGCATTGGGGCTCCATTGATTGTGACTTTTAGTTTTCATGCACTTGTTTAACTCAAGGCACTATAATCACAGTTTATAAACCAGGATTTCCCTGCTTGGAGTAAATTGAGGGTGAGTGCAGACTGCACTGAATAAATGTGACGGAAACACAAACCATCAAATTCTGCAGATGCAAGCAAACAATTTGTACCTGTTTGTTAGAAATGATAATGAAAACTGTGGTAGGATGGTTTAAGAGCGCTTAAGCTAATATCTAACCATCCAACAGGCTGGTCTGTTGAGGCCTGTTATTTTTCCCATTCACCAGTATGACAGATAGTCCTTTTTTATGTAAATTAGATCTATTCAACTCGGTTTATTTGCATATTTCTCCAGAAAATAGTTAGTCTAGTGCAATCTAGTGAAGTACATTCAACCCAAACTGATCCTAGTTAATAAACAACGCTGTTACAGGTTCAGTTTATTATTCAAACTGGTAAAAAAATGTCCTAAGGAAACTCAGCAGACTACATCAAATCACCGACTTGCAGCGTTCACATCTGAGCCCACTGTTGACACAAACTGCTTTTTGGAAAGAACATTCCTGCTCATCTGACATCAAAGTGTGCACTATTTGTGGTAAATTGGATTTTGGCTTCAGAAGGAGCGAACCTCGCTCACGCTTGGCAGTTTGTTCCGACCAGATTCAGCCAGGATGAGTTGCTGCAGTCTGCATGGAGGAGCGCATCCCCTTCCAACGCCAACACCGTCATCCTGCTACACACTGAAGCAGGGCTGCCATATTTAATTAGCTCGGAGTGTTGATTTCAACAAACACAATGGACAGATCAGTGACAGCCTTGTTGGCTTGTCATTGGCCTCCCGGGTGGAAACTACTGGGGGTGATCATGAAAAATGAGATCCAAATACTGCTGTAATATCATGCCACCAGACAGGTGGGGTGAGTATGTGTGTGTTGGTGGAGCAGCGAGGAGGAAACGGTGTGTAGCGTGCATTCACGAGAATTATGGAAGTGTGATCTATGGATGGTGGCTCTCTGCCTGTGTGTGCTTTTCGGTGATATGAGCACACATGAGCGGGGATGGAAAGGACAGGCAGGTGTTGGATCGGTGCGCTCTACATCTGGTCCTCACACCGCGGCTGAGCCAGGAGTCAACGGACCTGGCATTGGCTCCACTCATGTTCCTCTAAATCAGCTGACTTGTAAGCCAGTTAGTATCTATAACAAGGTTAGCAGTGTTTCCATTGACCATATGATGGTGCGTTCACACCACATGCACTACGTGTGTCAACAATGCGTCCAATTCTTCAAGCTAGACGTGTGTGTACTGTGAGTTCAGCATTTCAAAAGTAGATTTGATAAGTGGAAATAATTTTGAAAAAACTTCTTTTTTTGATGAAAAGATTTGGTGTTAGCATTAGGTGGATTTTCGGCTGTATCAAAATTAGTGTGCTATAAATAGAAACACTTTTTGCGCATCATACGACTCACATGATCAACCACTGGCAAAAACCTCAAAGAAGATGACGACAGGAAGTAGTTGGACGATCATGGTGTTGCTTTGTTTACTATGGCATGAACAAAGTTTTTCACATGTGATTTTAATTTAATGGAAACACAGCAATTGACAAATCGTGGTTTTTTTTTTATGTCTGTGGAATACTGACAACGTTTTGCACATTTGTAATGGAGTCACAGAGAATGCCATCAATGCTGCATTCTGTCCATAGTAAGTTCTGACTTTTATGTGTAAATTAAAGTTCTGCGGCATAGAAATCGACCACGCTGGCTCCGGCAGAGCTGATAAACCCCACTAATTAACACTGGGAGGGATTTTTTTTTCTTTTCATTTTTTATTTCCAAATAACATGGAAGGACTTTGTGAGGTTAAACCTGCTGGAGGATGGACTCCCAAGCTTAATTAAGTGCGTAAAAGAAATGACTTGAAGTAGGATTTATATCAAGAGTGTCATCAAAGTTTTATGGCACAATTTTCTTTATGGTGTCAAAAGGCCCAGCTTGTATCGATTAAATGGGAATCTTGTCCTCAAACAAATTGGGACATTCCTAAATTAGATTTTGTCAGTGAAGAAGTGAGGCTGGGGGCAAACGCTTCATCTGGAAGGATGTTTAAGGAAATATATCAGGCTGGGTTTGGTAGAGATACTTACAGCGCTTACTGCAGAAGGTGCACTTTTATTTCAGCTCCCTTGTTAATATTTTTAAAGACATACTAACTGGTTGCCATGACATCATAGTTGTGGCTCCAATCAGGACAGAGTTGTGTATGTTTTAGGACTGAAGTAAGGGACACTAATCAAGAGCTAGTTTTAAATTTAGAATTAGAAGTATAGGTATCAGGATGTGGTAAGTTACATGTTCAATTCATGCAAAAGTAGTTTGCAAAAAATGCTGATATTGGAGTCTCATTGGAGTGACATGTTTTTTCAGGTCACACCTCTTCTAGTCTGCTAACTTACAGGTACATCTCAACAATGACATTATTACATAAGATCTATTCAAAAGGTGGTTTTAAGCAGGAATTTTAAGCTTCTGAAAAGTATTGTACAAAAAGAGGTAAATGACTATTAATAATTGCTGAAAATGAGTCATTTAGTATTAAATCACCAAGGTAAGGTACCACCTTATGATCAAGGAACAATAACAAAATAATTTTCACTCTCAGCTTTTGCTTATGAATACCTGCCTAGTAAGGTTTAGCTATTAAAGGTAACATATTATCTGCGACAGACTGGCGACCTACCCAGGGTGTACCCCGCCTCTCGCCCGGAACGCAGCTGGAGATAGGCACCAGCAACTCCCGACCCCATTAGGGACAAGGGTGAACAGAAAATGGATGGATGGATGGAGGTAACATAGTATGCTTCCTTGAACAAATTAGGATAATTTGATGGTCTATACAAAACATGTCCATTACATTTATTGCACAAAATCATTCTTAGATTACAAGACTATAGTGACGGAATTCTGACTATTTTGAGCTCCTTTCAGAATAAACTGTTTTAGGGCGCTGCCATTTTAAATCTGGATAAGCTGCTGCTTGCCACGCCCCCCCAACTTAATGTTTAAACTCGCACATAAAAATGGCTGCAAACAATTACACAACTGTACATCTTGGAAAAAACTGAAGTGGAGCCTCCTCCACAACCAACAACAATGCAGCAATTGGTCTCTGGTTGGTAAGTCCACGACAAAACACTTGTCTTTTCCAGCAGCCATTGTACAGCATATACAGCGGTGAGCCCAGCTGACCAGATGTGGTGGAGCTCAGCGTGGGTTGTTAGGTAACGCGTTCAGTTTTGCTGGAGTTGTAAGGCAACGGGCAGTTTCTGCTGATTTGTGATGTTAAGTGTTGAAACGGCTCATTATCCAGACACCAAAAAATATAAAATTATTGCCTAAAACCGGATGAGCTGATTTTAGAAACAGTACAAATACAAATGGAAGAACAAAAATGTTATTTAAATAAAACATTTCCCTATAGAATCTTTCGCCTTGATTTATGTTGGCACAGCAATGCTTTGAAAAATGACAGCTTTCAGCATCATTCATTCTTCTTGAAGAAAATGTCTGAAAATACAATTTTATGTGATCTGGTCAACTTCCCTGCATTGGCTCAGATTATTCTATATTTATCAGTGCAAATATAGAATAATTTAGAAGTGATCCCAGTGTGAGTGCTGTTGGTGAATTATTGACAGTGAGAACTTCAATATCTTCTGCAACACTTTCAATCGGCTCCTGCACACCGAGCAGAGTGAGCAATCTGCCCTCCAAACAGCCAACATTTCTCATAAAAACACATTTCTGTCATCAAAAATAAGATGTCTTCTTAAAATCAAAAGGTGTGCAACTTTCAGTTCACAGTATTCTGCTGTAATATAAAATGTGAGGCCGTCATAAGAGTGTAAGCTAATCATATAAATGTTTTCATCTCCAAGGCTGAGAGGGGATAACGTATGGATTATGGTGAAGTAAGAATGCTGTAAACAATTTAAAATCCTGCAAGGCAGAGAGTGTGATATGTGTGTGTGTGAGGATGCTCTTCAGCAGCTGGAGCAGACCGTGATGAGCAAACCGAGCCGAGCCCTGCGGACAGAGACGCTGAACGCTCTGAATATTCCTACCTGTGTGTCTGAAGAGAAACTCTCTCATTACATTTTCCTTATCAGGGCGATGCAGCGGTGTCAATACGTATAAAACAGGGGAGGATATAAAAAAAAAAAAAAACCTGCTGCAGAGTGATGAGCCACATATATCCAGTTCACTGAGCCGAGGCACACAGAAAGGTCTGTATGATGCAGATTACATTAAAAGGCAGGATTAACTCCTGTTAGTGTAAACCACACATACAGATGTAGAAATGCAATACATGCAGCTGAGTGAAAATGACACACAGCTCTGTTTGTTTTTATTTTTCAATTATCTCGAATACCAAATGACACCAGGGCCTCAATGCTCCAAGGCAGGTGTCACTAGCTGCGTTTCAATTGGTCGTATAATTGCACAAACTGGAATTACAAAAATAAATTTGCTTAATGGAAACACGTCAATTTAGAAAAAAACTCACGTTAAAAAAACTTTTTGCGCTCGGATGAGGTGGTTTTTCAGATTAATTAAACTGAGTGTATTTCAAGGAAGCTGCAGTAGAAGCAGTTTATTTCACATCACACGAGTCACATAATAGACAGCCGGATGTTACAACCAGCGGAAAAGACGCAGCAAATAACCAGAAGTGGCTGGAGGATGATGGCGCGGCGTATGTCTTAAAGAACAAACATATTCACGTGTGACTATATTTGTGTTCCTTATTTATTCCGCAATTGCAAAAGTGTGTTTTTTTTGACATTGGCAGAATATTTTGAAAACATTTGTGATGGAAATGCAGCTTTTATCCCACGTGTGGGGTGTTTAGCTGAGGTAGGCGGGTTTCTATCCCAGGTGAGAAGAGAGACGGTAGACCCCAGACCTGCCACTCCGTCCCATGAAGGTCAATCGTCAACTTCCTGCCACCTGTCCACATCGGTTATAACGCCTCAAAAAAGTATTCACATCCCTTCACTTTCCACGTACTGAAACATAATAACCAAAACCTTCAATGTTCTGAAATGGGATTGTATGTGACAGATTGAAGTGACAATACGTAATGCATTTAGCGACAATAAAGTCAATAGTTTGTACCTCACAACTGCATGTTTTTGGGGTGTGTCAGCCTTGGGGTGTCAAACTTGTTGTCATTTTGAGTCAAATGAAGATCATGGTTGAGGCAGAAAGTATCGATGAAGCTACACATTTTCTACACACTGTTAGAACCTGGAAGGGCCACATGGAGACTGAAAGTTTTGCTTGTTCTTTGTAGAAAAGCTCAAGATCAGTCACTCGTGAGCATGAGTGTTTCAATTTTGCAATAGATTTTTAATTGTCTGAGTTTGTAAGGTCACAGAATATCCTAGTTCTGCTGACTGTAACAAGTTAAAAAAAAAAAAAAACTAAATTTGATTTTTGAGAAACCGCAAACGTTTATGCATTTAACTGTGAAAAATTATAATATATATATATTTTTTAGATATACTATGTGCGTGTGTGGGGGTGTGCATGTTTGTGTTAGGTGTGTACTGGTAATGGATAGGTTTAAAGGTCAGGTTGTAGAAATTAATGCCAGTCGATGGAAAGTCCCAGCAAAGTTAAGAGAAAAAAGCTGAAAAGTGAGCTGCCCTGTATCTATGCATGCATGAACGGAGACTGTTAATTTGACAGCCGGGTTCTGATGATGTTTCACATGATGCATGACATTGTGACACCAAGCTCTGGATGATCAAGTTGCACTGTCTTGTATGAGTGGATTCATGAGTCTTAGCTGTCTGTCTTGTGTACTTGAGAAGATTGAACCCATTAGCGCTCTTTACAAAAACACAACGTACAAAATTTGGCATCCTCTTTATCCGGTCACAAGGGAGCAGCAGAAAGTGTGTGTGTGTGTTTTTCTTGCTACTTTCAGGCAAGACCTCTGAATCTCTCATGTGCCTGAGGAGGACGGGGGCCCGTCTTCAACAACAAGGTGTAAGCGTACATAGATAGTGTGGAACTGTTTGAAGAGGTGACACATGCAAAGTTGACACTTGACAACAACCATAGATCAGTCCCCTGGCAGTACGTTGAAAGCTACAGCCTGACCTCTTTGCTCTGACTCAGTGTTGTAGTCTGGTGTTTCACTCAGCCTTGGGAAACGTCCAGCGGCCCTAAACAATCCCCCTTTACTCAGCGCCTCTATCACTCCACAAGAGATAAGCTAATACGTAAATAGACAGTCAGACCTCCTGAAGTTGTCAGCCTGCGTCTGACAGGAGGGAATTACTGAGGCGCGAGTGTGATGCTCGGCATAGCATACCCAAAGGATAGGCGAAGGACAAGGCCAACAATTACAGAAGGAGAACTAAAGGAGGGCACGATAACAGGAGAATCTGATATCTCTGAGGAGCAGGGAGTGGTAGAAGGAGGATGCCTTGGTTTGGGAGAAAGCTCCAGGGAGAGAGGGAGGAGAGGTGGAGGTCAGAGATTGGGCCGCTGGCAATGGAGTACTGGAAAATGACGCAGGAAGAAAAACCTTGAAGAAGGATGGTACAGACTGAAAATCAGGATAAAAGTAATCAAGAAAATGTTGTCATCTCTCCCCTTTATTAGTCATGTTCCTGCACGAGGCAATGAGTCCAAAAAGTGGACATCAGAGGGCAGCTCCCAAAGGACAGAGGGGACACGACTGGAAACCTATAAGCCGAGTTTTCCTACAGTGGAGAAGAATAAGTTGCAGAAATAACGAGCAATGCAGAAATGACTAATGAGGCAGGAGCAGAGAAAATGCTGACTGTGACAAGTTAAAAAAACAAAATCTGATTTTTGAGAAACCACAAACGTTCAAGAGGCAGCAAAACGAGACGGCTCGAATAAATCACACAGAAACATTTCCCAGATGAATAGCATAACAAATACAGCAGAGCAGAGATAGGACAGGGAAGTGGGTGAACCAAAGAGGAATATCAAAACAGATCAGGGAAACGAACCTGAGCTGATCTGGTTCAGATTAAGGAATCAATTTTACCAAACTGCTTTCTGTCAATAAAACATATTTTAATCTGCATAGAGAGTTGGAAGGCCAGCTTTAGAAACTGAAACATTAGAAAACCAAAAACAACCCTGTGTGTGTGTATGTGTGTCTGTCCCACATTCTGAGAACATGGACGCTTTGATTAATGAGTATCTTTGTGGTGCGACAGGATATTATGAGAGACATGGAACCTTCTGTTTAAGGAAGAACAAGAGGCCAGTGGACACCTTACAATACTCTAAAAGTTGAAGAATTTCATTTAAAAAGGTCACACTGCTGTAATTTCAGCTCAGACCTCCAGCTCCAGAGAGAAATGGGGCCATTTCACAAGCTAAACTCCAGGTCTTTGCAATATTAAGTACCGGCAGAATGATGAGGTCTACTTTAGTTAATTAAAGATATTAGTTGAGGTAATTGTGTCATAATTACAGGTGCTTATGATGTCATATTTTAGCTTAAGGGTTTTGTAAAATGGATAAAAATTTCCAAGAAAAAGAGTTAATGAAAGCTATGTTTCTGGATTTGGATTGGAAAGAAAAAACTGTTAAGTGGTTAGGTGAACATGAGCAGAGTCAACAACTGGTGAGCCATAACAGACAGAACAGGTGTTTTCATGTTGAAAGAATAAAAGATAGTGTGACACACACCAAAATACAGCATTGCTCAATATGAAACCATTTGGATTTTCGTGTAGCTGCCTTAGAAGTTAAGACTCCCAAGTAGTCAGGCATACTTCACTGCACAGTGGTGCATCTGGACTTGAAACGGACTTGACGCGAACTCAGACATCTGTTGAACTCCTCTGTTCAAACTGTTTTGAATGAGACACTGAGTAGAGTTAACATTAACAGCCATCTTGTTTGGCTTGGCATGGTTGTTTTTGGCAGGCACAAGTTACGGTAAGCTTCATAGCATGGAACTGACACATTAACTACGTCACTGCCAAATGTTAGCACCTCCAGCAAGCAAAATCTAAAGTTTAGACATAAAATCTAAACTTTAGATTTTATGTCTAAAATCTAAAGTCCACTGACTGTCCACTCGGTTTACAGAATAAAAAAAAAGTATGTCTCAGTATTTTTGAGCCTTGTGAGTAAATTTTTGATCCTTTAGTCCTCCATACGTGTCCATGAAGGAATATTTTCCTGAACACGGTCAAAAATTGGTTATTTAAGAAGATTATTAATTAAAGTGGATGTTAGGGATATAATGAGATCTCAGTGCATGTTAAAGCACAAGGCAGTGTTTGCGGATTTTTCTGTGAAACTCGACTCCAAATTAGTCACATATAAGCGGCAGACTTTTTTGTAGAGTATATATAAAATATGTGACAGAAAACACAGCTTGGAAAGCTAATAATAACGGGTGCAATGATACTTGATATGCTATTGGCTGGCGTTTGAAAATTAGCCAATCCAGGAATTACTTTCATTTTCATTGACACTGATTAGCTGAACCCCCAAGAACAGCAATAAGGAAGCCTAGCTTCTGTTATAGTGCCAAGACTTATTCCACCAGGCGTAGTAATGTACATTTACAGTTGAATCAATTGAAATGGGCAATTATGAGCAACTTTAGAGGGTTCTAAAGTATTCAAGGATTTTAGCTATTCTCAGATAGCTGTAGTCCTGTGGGATACATTGTAATACTTCTTCTCAATGTAAAGCACACAAAGCATTATTCATTTCCTGTTGGCCTGTGACAGCCAACGAAGTTAGTGGACGCTATCATTATGGACCCCAGATATGAAGGCGAGCTTGAAAGCCTGTTGTGTGTTTGTGACTCTCATTTTGAGGCAACACAAGAAGTCAGGAAGTAGTTACTGAGTCGCCCTGCAGTGTTAGTGGAGTCGGTTTATAATGAACTCTCAGCAGGCTGCCTGCCAGACTGAAGTCCAATTGAAGAAGCCTCTACCATCTTTAAGTCATTTTACGTGGCAGCATTCTGGGCACTGTAGAATGCTAGTACAGTGTCCAGAGCGACAGACAGGGGTGTGTGTGGGTGTGTGTGTGTGTGTGTGGGGGGTGATTTGGTATTTTTTTTGGTATTTTTATGTTCTTTGATAATCATCATTATTGTTTTTTCATGTTTTATGTTGTTTGATATTGTTCTTTGATATTGTTTGTTCATGTTTTCTTTCATGTTTTATGTTCTTTGATAATCAACATTATTGTTCTTTTATAACTTGTTATTTCTTTGGGTGTTTTTGGGTATTTTGTTATTTGCTGAAACTTATTATTGCCCCATAGTATT
>CAEFZY010066956.1:0-19024 GCA_903066815.1 Brachyrhaphis roseni
CTGCAGAGTCAGAATCTGTCACACCTCCGACCTGCTGACAGACAAACGTGGAAAGAACAAGAGCAAGAAGAAGAAGAGAAGATGGAACTGACCGCTTCTGTCTGCTGCTCCTCCTCTCATGATCCGGGCCACAATGATGGCTCCTGTTCCGTCGTCACGTCTTATTGTTGCTCCCTGCAGAGGAAACAGAGAGACGGCAAACATCAGTCACATCAAACTGAGTTTTTATTTATTTTATTTTAATGGGAACAGACACACAATAACAAACAAATATAATGAAGCAGCAGTTCCATGCCTGTATAATGATGCTTTAGTGAGATAATTTGCAGCAACCATCCCGAGATAGGCTTTTACAAACAGTATATCTAAGATACTGCCAAGAAGGTGAGTGGTAATAAAAAGTGAAATAATTATAAATGATGTCAACATCATCCTACTGGTTGGCTTTTCATCAAATAGAACTAGACTTTTTGCCAAGGTCGGTGAAATCATGAACAGTTTTATTCAGTCAGAGTTGAACCAAAAACCTTGTCACTTGGAAAGCTGAAATTGATTTTATTCAACATCACTCTAAAGTCCAAGTATATGCCAAAAACAACAAAAGAATGACTTGGTAAGAGGTATAGTTCAAAATCTGTGGGATCGTTTGAAGAGGGATGGGTGCAAAAGTTATCCTTTGAATCAAAGAGATTTGGAGAATGAATAAAAGTCAGAGCGGCAAAATACTGGCAAGTTATGATTTATGATGCTGACAAGCTTCTAACAAGAACACTGAATTCTAATACTCAAATTCAAAGGTGAGATGTGTACACTTGTGAATCCAGATTATCTTCCTTTTTAGTTTTCTCATTTTCCACAGCAACTCAATTGTTTTTTCAATTGAATTATACAGGATAAATTTCAATTTCAGTGTAAAAAAAAAAAAAAAAAAGCACTGGTTACCAAGGAGAAACAGGGACACTAGAACCTCTTCAGCTCAGCCACAGCCTCAACTAAAACCACTTTACTGTTCTTGACCTGCCAGAGAAAACAAACAAAGCTCCATTTTAAACTCACAGCCGCCTAGCCGGAGCAACCACTCCAAACATCGGCCATGAACCCAACTGAACACTGGAGCATCTGACAAACATTGTTCTCCTCTAGATTGAGAGCGACAAGGAAAAACAAATAGGAACGGCCGAGGCAAAGAGACGCACATATTTAGACATGATGTCAATTAAAGGACAAGTGGAACGATGACAATGACCTCCTGCTGAGCTCTAAACACTGATGTAGAGGAAACACAAGATGGTGACCTTCACAGCAGATCTTTAAAACCAGGAGGAATCAAATACAAAGTGGGAAACACTTTAATATAATTACCTCCAATCATATCTGCTGTTGGACTGTTTCATAAACCTTTATTATGGTACGTAAAGTTCTCTAATGATTTTCTTGGTGCTGTAACAGAGCGCCCCCTGTTGGGAGAACCTTCCCCCAGCAGCCCATCAGGTGAGATTGTGACCAGTAACAGCTTCTCCTGCTACTCTACTCTTCTCCCTGTCAGCATCCAGACTGGTTCTGGTTTCCTTAACCCCCATCTGGACCTTCCCTCCATCATTAACAAGTCAACTGAAGACTTGTTCTGATAATTATGAGGAACAGGAGTGATTCCCGGTGAAGCTGCCATCTGATGCACCGCAGACGACTCTTTGACAGGAAGGTGCACCTTCATTTATCTTCCTCTTCTGAACCTTTACACCTTAATATTTGAGCTGGTTATTATCCAGATCTCATGACTACACTTAGCAGCCCACCTCAGTGCTTCAGACAGGTGGGGGTGTTTGGGTGTGTGAATTTTACCAAGCGTGTGTGTCCGTCTCCAAGCTGCTGCCATGACTCAGTGTGTGAAGAGCTCAGTAATTCATGCAAGATGAGTGGAAATGCCTCTCCCTGCTAGAAGCTGGACAGAGCCACAGGTTTTCTCTCTGCATGTCTGTGTGAGAGCTGGGTGAGCTCATATAAAGAAACTGTCATAGAAACAGGACTGCCTGTGGATGTTTTTTTTTTTTTTTTTTTTTAGATTCCGAGTCTCGCAATTGAATACTACAAATCTCAATTCTTTGCAAGTAGGAAACGTTGAAAAATCTAAAGTTTACAAAATGCTAATTTTACACAGTGCATAGAGAGCATCTCCTGACAAACAATTATTTGTCTATGTTGTATTTTAATATTGAGAGAATTATTATTCATTTTGAAAAGAAAAAAATTGCAAATTGAAATAAAGTTATCCACAATTTTAAAACTCTCTTTTTTTAAATTGTGAAGAGAAATTAGCCACATTAACTGTTTCCATTGACTATATAATGGCACAATTTGACATTTCAAAAATACATTCACCTAATGGAAACACTCCAATATATAAAAAAAAACAACAGCAACAAAAAAAACCCCCACTAAATTCTTGATAAGTAATAATAAGTTGGCTATTTTGGCCGTATGGAAATTGGTTTATTTCACAAAATTGCAATGGAAACACTTTCTTTGCATCACATGGCCAACAACTGGATGTTAATACTGGCAGAATGACAAGACAACTGGAAGTAGTTGGAGGATGATGGCGCAACATGGTTTTTAATTACCTATTGCGTGAACAAACTTATTCACATGTAATTTTAACTGTGTTTCTTATTTAATGGAAATACCGCAACACAACACAAAAAATTGTGTTTTGTCAACATTAGTGGAATACTGACAAAGTTTTGTGCACAATTTTAATACTGATGCTGAGAAAAATGATAGTCAACATCAGCAGAGCTCTCCATCTTCTTCTGTGGTATCCTCACCCCCACAGACACTGTGAGCAATCCATCAAATGGAAGACATGTTGCTTTTAAAGCTCGTGGGTCGGTCTGTAAAACACTAACATGTGTGCTGTCTGCTTGAGTCTCATTAGCTGCTTCATTTATTTCTAGTCTGAGTCATTCCTTTTCTTTCAACATTCAGATGGAAACAGACAACAAAGAATTCTCCTTTTCTAAACATGGACATCCATCAGGTCTCTTCCTGGACATTTCAATCTTCTCTCAAGATCAGCAGACAAACTGGGACGCCACTTCGTTTCTAAGCCTTCCTTTGTCTCCACATCAGCCCACACTGAGCTCAGAATAATGAGGGTGGCTTTTAGGTTGAAGGGAGGAAGACGATGACTGAGACTAGAGCAGATCTCCAGATGAACTGGAACCAGAGCAGCTCTGATCCGACTGTCCTGAAAGTGTCAGCGATGGAAAACCGTGGAGTGCCAGCAGTTCATTCCCATCACTGTCATTTATGGAAAACCAAACTGGACAGATCTCAGCTCTGAACCGTCTCATCAACATGATCAAGTCATTATTAAACACAGAGAATCCACAGACATCTATCCTGCAGCTGGAGCTCAGACAATAATAATGTTCAACATGTCGTCTGCGTTCATAGACGCAGTCCCTGCTCCAGCTCTGAACGTCTTCCAGTTGTGGTCCCATAATGAGAAGTCCAGCTGATGCGCTGGTTCCCAGTGGCTGAGGTGGCTGATGGCCGGGCCTTGAAGCTGCACAGACTGATTGGTGCTAGCTGATGCCAGGCAGGACGATGATTCTGCTGGATGCCAGCTGGATGACACCAAACCTGCAGTCTCCTGTTTCCACAGACTGGGAACCAGTGACTCTCAGCTATAATAGGAAAACCCAACATGTTTGTTCAACAAACAGAGCAGACAGACATTAAAGCTGTCATATTCCTGGCTGCTAAGAATGCTGAACAACCTCAGATTTTGATATGATCTGATGAAGGAATAGATGGACCGAGTTAATTTTACACCAAAATGTGATGTTTTGTTGCAAAACAAACATTATAGTTCAGCTGCAGCCGCTGGTTTGATCATATCCATCATCTCAGAAAAATGAAATGCAAAATGAGCAGAATGATTAAAGGTTAAACTGAACCAGAGGAAGATGGTGTGCGAGTGGGAGGATGACTGAAGATGAACTGAGCAGGAAGTGAATGAAACAACAGGAGCCTCTACCGACCGAGTGGCTATGAAACAGCAGACAGTCATGTAGAGAAGGAAGGCGGACGCAGCGGGGCACACACAGCCAGAAGCTCCAAGTCTGCTTTCTCCATCCAAGTCCCAGAACTTCCAGTGGATCCAGATGAGAGAAACAGAGTCGGCCACAGCAGCTTGTTGGCCTCTAATGTTCTCACATCGTAGCCATGGTGACCCTCAGCAGCTGTGGGGACCCATCTGGAGGCGTCCAGTTCTTATATATGCTTTATGTTTAACTTTTCAAGTTATTTATATCAGGTTGATCCGAAGAGCAGGACAGACACACTTCTACACCTCACTTTATAGCGATACAAGCAAATATAAAGTTATCATTTATCGTAATAAACTTCTTAGGACATTGTTGTCATGACAAATGACAGTTTAAGGGGCAGTATTATGTAAAAAAAAAAAAATACTTTTTGAGCTTTACATCATGCTATGCTGTCATTCCCTCATCAAAAACAAAGCTGGAGTGTTGCCTTGATTCTTTTATGCATGTTTGAGAAATTTTTAAATTTCCATAGCAACCATTCAGCTATGCAAAATGCTTGGTTGGACCTAACTCGGCTTTGAGAACAAAACTCCTCTTTGGAGCTGCAGCTCCAAGCTTTCACATTACAGAACACCCCTCCTTCAGACTAGCTAGAGGCAATTAGCAAACACCTGTTGAAACTGAGAATCAGCTGAGCTCAATATACAACCTACTTCTCAGGGCAATGCTGGTGCAAATGAAGAAATCCTGTTGTTAAAGGGTTAATAGAGGAAAGTCATGTTGTGATGACTTCCTGCAGGTGGAGTTTTTAGAGCAGGAGTTTTTAAAGAGACAGAGGCCTAATTTTAAGATGCCAAATTATAAAGTCAAATTTCTTTTAAGTCAGCTATGATATATATAGAGCATTTTTATAAGAACTGGTAACATAGTTACTTGATTATGCTACAAGCAGAAAATAAATGCCTAAAATATATATAACACTGCCCCTTTAATAATGTCTAAAACCCCTAAAGCTGTTCGTATTGTCAAGATTGTTAGTTTTATTGTTTTACCCACAGTTTGTTCAATGAAAATATCAATGAATATCAATAAATTTGAAAACATGATTAAATGCTGTTATGATTTGCATTTTAATAATATAAATCACACTTCTTCATGTGACTTGCATCCAAAAGCCTAAAGAAGCATATTACAAATTGGAATGTTTTTTTTCAAGAGCAGTGTTTGCGTAATTGCAGTGACACACAGTCACAGCCATACAGTTACCCAAAAAGAAAAAGAAAAAAAAAATTCTTATCACTTTTATCATCATTACAATAGTACCACAAAATATTGTGATAGAAAGAAGTTCATATCACCCACACCTATAGCGGATAGCACTATGCTGAATTTTAGGACTGACTTGGATACGGAATATAATCAGGACTGTGAACTGCTCTCATGTAGCATTCATTATGAAGAAAAGAAATGGTCCAGCCTCAACTTTACAAGATCACACATTGGAATTTTTTTTCTGACGTTCTCAGTCCACCGAGACAAAACCCATCAAATCCCTTCCTGGAACAGCAAGAGCTTTATGATGAAGGAGACTGTGGCCGCTTTACATCACATTATGGTTTCAGAAAACCATAATGTTTTTCTGAAACATCATCCCGCTCTGGAAAACCTGGAGCAGGAAGTGTCCTCACCAATGTGCGCAGTGAGACAGAAACCCAGAACTCCTTCAAGCCTCATTGTTGAGTCCAACAGCTCCAGAGAACATGCAGCAGGCGGAGGCAGGAAAGCCATAACGGCAGAGGTGTGTTCCCCCTGTCCTCCCCTTCTTCTAGGGTGTGGTGAGAGGAACGCCGGCCTGGAGCCAAGGTGGCGGTCGGAGTGAAAACCACAGAATGAAAATAGAGGCGGCCGGGTCCAGGACATGTCCGCTGCAGATCAAAGACGGACGGGACCTCAGCACACAACAAAGCTCTGGGAGGACAGATGGACGTCTGACAGACCAATGAGGACATGTGTGTGTAGCTCAGTGTTTATTCTGCTGTAGGACACTGAGGTCAGTCAACACAATAATAGAGACAAAACTGGGACAGTTACAGAAAAAAGGAGGTATGGCATGCAAGCAAACCCAGTCATTAAAGAAGTCTATTTCTCTAAGTGTCTAAACAGCCAATTAGCTGTTGGGAACGTTTGAAATGGCAACGATACCACAGACACGCACAGTAAGTCGAGGGGTGCAGTGAAAATTGAACAATGAGAGAAAAGAGTGGGAAAATGGTTGTTATGTCTGGGACAATGAGACTTGCATGTTCTAATGATGAGGCACAGGAAGAACATAGGTCAAGCGTAGACTGACTAAAAATACTTGTCGCCAACAGAAGGGCAGCTGTGGTTAGTTTACTGTGCTACAACTCCAAGGCTGTGGGTTGAACAGCTACAGGCTACTAACTTAAAACATGTCTGGTACTGGTCTGATATGTGGTCTGAATCCCTCATTGAGCTAACTGGATTTCTAGAGATTTGATGAAAATGCTAATTTCATCCAATCATTATAAAATGCCAACCATTCTTACCATTTTTGAGGAATAGTGCTCTCAAAAATCAGACTTATCTGGATCTATTAATCCATTAGTGGTCATCTCCAGCAGCCATTGGGCAAGAGGCAATGTACTCCAAGAGCTGATTGTCAGTCCATGACAATTTAGAGTGTTTTTACAGTTGATAGTCTGGTAGACTTGGTTAGGGTTTTTGAGGACCAAAATTGCGATGTTTGTTACATTAGCTGGAGTGGGTCACTTTCACACTGCACAGCATCTAACAAACGAAGCTCTTTGAAAAACCTGTTCCCCTCTTCACCTGTAGTATGCTGCACCAAGAACAGCTGAAAGAAATGACGCAAAAAGACACCGAGCACAACTTCCCTCTTCACAAAATATAAACAAAAATTAAGTGGTGTCAGATTTTAGTTCTTACATGATTTCTTTGACAAAAGACCACAAGTTATTTCTCCCACTAGTAATACACAAGTGCGTTTGTTTTGATTGCATTTACCCAGAATACCCTTCGCTGTAGACCATTTCCTCCTGTTATAGCGGTCTTCGGGTCCACTGAACCGAGACTTAGGTTTTCAGGTGGACCAGTGTGCTTGTTAGGTTAGAATCAGAGTTCAGTAGCATATTCATGCCTCCCAAAATGAACAGGGCTTTCTAGGGAAGCAGTTTGAGTAAAGCAAACTAAACCAGGCTTGTGTGAATGCGCTCTTAGAAAAACCAGGTAAAAACAACATCCCGGTGTCCTCTCGTCTGACAATTTATGAAAGGTGCTCTATATGAACAAATTTCCTATCTAAGCGCTTTTGATACACTACCACACACACCATTTGAACTGTTCTATTAAGTAGAATAAGTTGATTCATTTAAGATGAACTTAACAAGATGAGAATCAAGGAAATTTATCCAGATGTTTATCCTGGGATAATACAAATACAGGTAAGCCCATATCCACATCAGTTCTTCGTTCACTGGCATCATTTTGATCTATAAAAGCAGAGGTCTCCAGACACCATATGGTCCCTGTGCTCACTATGCTAGAGGCTAAGCTACAAGCTAGGTCTGATTCAATGACAGTTCAGGAAATCTAATTAACTGCAACCTGGGCATCACCACAAACCTTTGCAGCATTTTTCACTTTAGACGTTACTGCTCCAATAGAGAGTAGTTGTTTCCAATAGAGCCTATTCTCTAGAGTGAACTCCAGTCAGCTTTAGAAACAAGTTATGAGGTAAAAGAGAAGTATGTATGTTCCCATAGTGAGATCACAAATGAATGCTTGAAAGAGAACTAAAGGTTAGCGAGGAAGGGGTTTATCTGGCAGAATGAGTCTGGCTTATAACCAAGGGACATTACTGGTTTAAAGCTGTAAGCCAATCGTCTCATGCATATGGGGTATACGTCATACTCTGTAGTGAAATACCTCACTCATGCTATCAGAGTACTGAGGTTATTTATGCAACAACGTCTCAATATATTCAGGATGGCAACAGGGAACAAAAAGATGCAAGGGACTCCATGAGCTAATCGATTAACGACTGGAGAGACCAAACTTTTCCTCAAACGGTTAAACAGTTCAGCTTAGCACACAATAAAAAGTGACTTACAAGAGGTTCCTTGTTTTTGACCAGTCTTATAATCTTCACAGAATTCTCCTCATCATCGAGGTCTTCAGGCAGAGGAGGGAGTTCGGGGTCGTACCGCTTCTGAGCAACTGTATCATGGACGGACAGAAGGCTCTTGAAGAGAGAAATCGATGGGGGAAAAAAAAAGATGCAAGTTCAAATTATCAGTCAAACTGGAAATCTATTGATTTGCTTAAACGGTTAGTTTGGTCCTACTTTACTTAGTTAATTGAACGTGGGCCCAGTTAGCAAAATAAGGTGGAACAATGTAGAACTTTTTAATGAATGTATGTCTCAACCGAGGAACATAGAAAGGATTTTTGGGGGCAACTTCCACCTCATATGCCTGACAAAACAAGAGTGAGGCATAGAACTTAAACTTAAAGAAATTTTGAAATTCTCATTAAACGAGTTCAATTTTATCGATGAAATGCATTGTGTCTATATATAATGCAGTATTAAAGATTATTTTGCTATTACACAGTTATTTATTATGTCTCTTCAGGCATGCATGACATGTTTGTCGGCATACTTCCATCTTTGTCAAAGGTATCACAGCTGAAACATGTTGGGTATGTCTGAGGAGACATAGAAAATAACTGTCTAATAAAAGAATCTAAGGAAGTTCAATTGTATTTCTTTTTTAAATCTTTTATCCTTTGAAGCTCTTTACCCCGTTGGTGCTCCAGGTTAAATCTCTACACCTTCAATCCTGTCTCTTCTTTATCTTTCATGAATTTTCCCCAATCATACAATGTATTCCTGAATTTTACTGGCCATTCTTCTCTCTCTGAGGATGATTTCATCGTTTTCTTTGGTCACCAGAAAACATTTGTTTCTGCAGATGAGCACAAACAGTAAGCTGATGGGAATGGGTCGATCTGTAGTAAAAACCAGCAGCAGCTCTAGAACAGCAGCTGAATGTAGAGAGAGCAGCAGGAGGTTCTTCAGTCCCATCCAGAGAGGAAGAAAATCTCTGTCTGCACATCAACAGAAAACAGCTTCTGACTCAGAGTTCTCCTCTTAGTTTCATTTTCCTCTTTTTCCGGGAATTCAGCTGCAGGTTGGATCTGGATCAGGCTCTAGTTTTATAACACCCTCAGGTGAAACAGACACTAAAACTGGAGGTTCTGTTTTATTTTCAGGTTGGATCTATGTTGTGTTTTGGCTTCTTATGGTGACAGACTGTCACGTTAGCTAATCTCAGGTCAGCCAATCTGGTAATCAGTATCAACCTCTAGAATTCTGGAAACATCTTTATGCATCCTTTCTGTTCCACTTCTGAACGTCAGATCTCTGATTTATAAGAAGACCAAAACTAAACACAATTTGACCTCAACTGTTTAAAAACTTCATCTTCAAACTTTGTTTGAGATTTAGAGCAGAAGATTTGCTTTTCCAACAAAGTTCAGATTTACTTCCTTGGATCTAATCGCAGCTTTTCCAAACTGTAACCTCTGAACTCTGTCAAACAGACCAAACAGCAGAACCTGCAGTTCTACGTTCATCCAAGGATCCTCCTTAAACCTGGATCTGCCGTCCACCTCCCCTCCTAACAACCTGGAACAGAGCCACAACTGATTCCCTGTAAAAACCTTCTTGGCAGTTGCGTCAGTAGCTGCATGCTAATGGGGAGCACATGGAGCGTGTCCTGGCTGCTGATCACCGACATGGAGCAGAACACAGGTCCAAATGTTTCACACACTCAGGTCTCTAGAGGGAAACATTCCTGCTGGGCCGACACAAGTCAGTCGGCGTTGTTACACTTTAGAGTTGGTGGATTAGCTGACCAATCAGATCTAGAGTTAGATTCCTGGAAAAGAAAGATGAAGAGAAGGAAAACTATCCTTGTTCTCCAGGTATCCGGTTCAATCTCAGTTAATCTGTTTGTGTTCATTAGAAATAAATAAGGTAGAAATACACATCAGAGAACTTGACTAAATAAACCTGCTGGACATTCCTGGCAGCAGTCTCTCATTAAACCCTCCTGGCCCAGTCAGCAGCCCACTCTGCTTTCAAATGGAGGCACCGGATTGGTCCAAGGAGAGCATTCTTTCTCCAGAACCATTAGACCATGAAGAAGGGATCATGACTCTCAAGCTTCTTCTTCTTTTCCTTTCGGTTTTTTCCCTTCAGGGCTCGCCACAGTGAGTCATCCATTTCCATGTAATCCTACCTTCAGCATCTTCTTCTTTCACACAAACTACCTTTATGTCCTTTTTCACCACATCCATAAATCTCCTCTTTGGTCTTCCTCTAGGTCTCTTGCCTGGCAGTTTCATCCTCGGCATCGTTGTACCAATGCATTCAGTGTCTTTCCTCTGTACATGTCCAAACCATCTCAATCTGGCTTCTTTGACTTTATCTCCAATACATCTGACATCAGCTGTTCCTCTGATGTATTCATTTTTGATTTTATCCATCCTTGTCACTCCCAAAGAGAACCTCAACATCTTCCTCTTTGCTACCTCCAGCTCTGCCTCTTCATCATTGCCACTGTCTCTAAAACAAAACAGCATTGCTGTCTTCTACACCTTTCCTTTCATTCTTGCTGATACACTTTTATCACACATCACACCTGACACTTTTCTCCACCCGGTCCTCTCCTTTCCAGGACAAACCTGCATCTCTCAAGATTTTCCTCCTCCTATTCTCTGCTCTCACCACAGATCACAATGTCATCTGCAAACATCATAGTCCATGGAGATTCCTGTCTAACCTCATCTGTCAACCTGTCCATCACCACAGCACACAGGAAAGGGCTCAGAGCCAATCCTTGGTGAAGTTCCACTTCTACCTTGATCTCCTCTCTGACTCCTACAGCACACCTCACCACAGTCTTACAGCTATCATACATCTCCTTCACCACTTTAACATTTCTCTATTACTCCAGACTTCCTCATTCAGTACCACAGCTCCTCTCTTGGAATCCTGTCCTATACTTTCTCTAGATCTACAAAAACACAATGCAGCTCCCTCTGACATTCTCTGTACTTTTCTATCAACATCCGCAATGCAAAGATTCCATCTGTAGTACATGTTCTTGGCATAAACCCATACTGCTGCTCACAGATGTCCACTTCTGACCTCAGTCTGGCTTCAACAACTCTTTCCCATAACTTCATTGAATAACTCATCAGCTTTATACTACAGTAGTTGCCACAATTTTGGACATGTCCCTTGTTCTTGAAAATTGGCACTAGCACACTTCTCCTCCATTGCTCAGGCATCGTCTCACTCTCTAGGATCTCATTGAACAGCCTTGTCAAAACCTTTACTGCTGGCTCTCCTAGAATTTTCCATACCTTCACAGTTATATCAACTGGACCAACAGTTTTACTTCCTGTTACCGTGAAAAGTAAAAGAACTTTATTCTTGTGGATTGATGAGATTTCCATTTGCGAAATGTACTTAATTGAAGGATAAAAATTTTTGACTTATTTTTATTTTATTAGACAACAGTCTGGGGGAGATATTGATATGAAGCACATAGATCTACAGAAAACTAAATTGTAGAACTTCGATGAGCTTTGAGGGAACAGGAGAATATTCTTCAAAAAAAAGTGATGAAAAGAGGGATGGAAGCCATGGAAACACAATCTTTTAAACAGTTATTTTCACTGTGCGGGTGTGTTAAGCCGACCCTCAGCCTCATCCACCTTTTTTCACCTCATCAGTTAGAGCTGATGGCTTTTACAAGCTTTATGCTGTGATGGATTGACCTCCGCCATTGTCATTTGTCATCTGTCAGCCCTTTTTTCTTTGGGGTTGTCACAGACAAAGCAGATCATCACCATCTCTCCGTGTAGCACCATAGGAGAGGTCGGGATACATTCTGAGAAACTGTCAGTTTTCCTTTTGGAATTAATCAAAACAACTGAATTCCTGTCAGCAGTGCAGACTTAAAAAATCTACTTCTGAGCCTGAATCTTTGGAGATAACTGATCTGTTCACACCCCTACGGTCTGACACACACTGACTGTCGATGTGCGCTGTGTGTGTGTCTGATCTGCTGGGAAGGAACTTCAGAGTGAAGTGTTGTTTCTGGCAGGAGCCAAATAATCCTGAGGACAACGTGGTGAGAAGCCTGATCCTCCAGGGTGAAACCAGCTCTGTCTGGCTGAGACACCTGGAGGATTTGATGGACGGCCGGAGTTCAGGATTAAAAAGTAAAAAGTGTGGACATTTATTTTGGAGCCGTCTGCGTCTGGTTAATGAGGTCAGTGGCTGCAGCCAAGAAGAAAAACAAGAGAAAAGGCCTGAAGCTGTTTGCGGTTCGCATTAGTACTGATGACGCAAAAACAGAAAAGAAACAAATACATAGCTGCTCTTTTCTTTTTTGCCAATTTTTATAATAATTTAATCATTCAGTGAAGGATATATTATTTCAGTTTATTCAATTCTAACAAAAAAGGGCAGGAGTGGTTCTTACCTTCAGATGGGCATTTTCCAGTAGCGTGGTGAGTTCTTTTATGTCTTCATTTTCAGACTTTAGTTCGAGTTGCTTAGAAAGCTAAAAGAGAATAGTCACAGAATGGTGACTCAAATAAGCTTTAAAACAATATCCACATATGATATAGTAAACAGCAACGTAACAGATTTATTTCCTTGACTTGCTGTAGTTTGAGTTCAGGTTCAAACATCTTACAAGCAGGTGAAACTTGAAGTAAATTGATTTTAATCAGCAGATTTACAACTGGCTATGAAAAAAGGTTTCATGGGAAACTTGGCATTCTTTGAACGCTTTATGAACAATATCTCTGTCTACTGTCATCACAGTGGGGTTCACAGATCTAATCAGCTCTCAGGCGCTGTCCGAGGTCCTGAACTCAGAAAAAAACAACAACAATACAACACAGTGAGAAGCTGGAATTCCTCATGATGAAGAAGTTAATGTGGTTACAAAAAACACCCAAATCAGCAACCAATTAGGTCAACTTCTTTTCTAGCTTAATGATTTTTTTTTTTTTTACACTGTTTAGGCACTAATTCTAGGACAATTCTGAATAAAAATTTTTTTACGTTGAGTTCTAAGCCAAAGCCATGACATATTTTAGTTGGATGCTTTTGTAGTGAGGAAGCAGGAGCTCAGGGTGAAATCTGCAGGACGACCTCCCAACTTCTGGAACTACAGGAAGATTTCAGAGCAGCAGGAACATCCTGGAGGTGTGGAGATTAGCTGATGAAAGCCAAGTCCAAAGGAAAGCTGGTACAGATGAAGTCCTGGCACATGTTTAGTGATGGTGGTCAATTCAGACAGTGGAAGAGATTTAAAATTAAACCTCCAATTGCCATACTAATGTTTATATGTGTTTGTTTCAAGGCAAAAAACAAATATATGCAAAGAACCCATATTTCTAATGAAAAGTTTATACAATTAGCTATAGTTTCGCTAAAATTAGTTGATTTTAAATCCTACCAGAGGAAATAAAAGAACAGTAAAAGTTTCTCTCTGGCATTAGGATGATACATTTAGCACCTAAAGCACCAAGAGACACATGGATCATCACTCTGTCTGTGTCGTCATCAAGCAGGAGGACAGAAGATTCACGCTTCAGACGTAAAGCTCAGTAAGATGAAGGAGAAAGTATTTCTGAGTTACGGCTGCAGGAGCAAAGCAGCAGAGGTTGGAGTGTTGGGGGAGAAAACAGAAGGGGAAACATCTTCATTATTTCCACCAGTTTCTGTTCCCTGAAGGGAAAACACTGGGTTAATAAATAGCAGCAGAGGTCAGAGTCAGGTCTGAGTCAGTCCTGCTTCAACAAACTGATGCTAAGAAGGGGGAAAAAAAGCTGAAGAATGATGAAATCTAGTGCATGTGGGCTAGGAAAAACTTGGGGAACAATAAAAGAGCAGACTGGATGATCAACAGAAAACAGGTGCTGTTTTCAACAAAGGCAAAACAAAAGTTAGTTTAATTAAATTACATTTTCACAAAGTCAATAAATAATGAGCCTTATCTCTAACTTCTGTTGACTGTGGGCTTCAGATCAGGTCACTGAGGACACCCAGTGGATTTTGCTGCAACAACAGGAAAGGCAATAAAAGCTTTGTGAGGTTGACCAGAGGTTTCTGTAAGGGAGCAAGGATACGAGCCAGGGTTCAGATCAGGAAGCAGAGCTGCAGCTTCTGTAATGCTACCCACTCATTACCCCAGTGGGACAACGTCTTGTCCAAATTAAACAGATTAATAAACCAACCTAAAAGAAACAGACCAGAATCCGCTGAAAATAAATAACATTTCAACTGGACAAAAAGCAGAGCAGCTAAATGTGGCTCACTGAGCATCAGGTCTTTCTTCAAAGGCTTGTGAGGAACAGATCTGGTTTTGTCTCACAGAAGCCTGCAGCTGAAAGATTATGTTAGCATCAATGAGTCTCGTAACTAGGTCTGACACGGTAACAAGTTCTGCTGGACGATAAACTGATCGCAATTAAATCTAGAATCAACTTGAAATGGAAGTTTTGACTTTGATTCAGTTTGAATGATTAAATTTCATTTTCTCTTGTTTTTTTTTTCTCTGTAACATTCCTTGCTTGTGAAGTGGTGCCATATAAATAAACTGAATTCAAATGAGAGAAGCAGCAGAACATCCAGTGATGAAATGACCAGAGTTCAGCCCACCTAACATCTACTAAGATTAGATGTTAGTCCATTAAACCTTTGACATCTTCATTCATACTGTATTGTATCTGGATCAGAAATGAACCCCGAGCAGCCAGGCCAGGTTGAAGTGTCGCTTTGTGTTAGCCAGTAAATTCAGCCCCATGATAGCTGAAACCAGAGCCTGAGATGAATCAAACCATGGATCTCTCTGCGTTCTCTTTCGCCCTCAGCCACAGCTTCAGCAGAGCTCACTGGAGCAGCGTGATGGCTGAAAAACGATCCGTTTTTTTAAAAAAACACACCGTGTTTGAGCCAACAGGAGTCTGTGGCGGGTTGAGAGACGCTTTGATTCACCGTCTCTGGGCTCCAGCCTGATATCCAGTAATCCCAGAGAGACGCTTTTCAGGGCATTTACAAGGAAGCACAAAGATAACCATCTGTAGTTCAGCTGAAAAAAAAAATGTAATTGGGAAGGAGGGAGACTTGGCAAAAGAGAAAAAGGGGCTTATGATTCACACTCTGAGTTTTTCTTTTTTTCTTTTCAAAATTTTGTTTTCCTGGTTTTGGCATGGAAGCATTGTACGTTTGTGTTTCCTTCCATCCAGCAGCCATCACCATGTGAAACGGGTGCGAAGAGGAGCTGAAGAAGCTTACTTCTTGGGCCAGTACTGCGGCGCTGTCCAGGACTGGAGCCGGCTTGCTCTCCTCGTAATGCTGCAGCCGTTCATGGATCTGCAAAAACAAAACACTTATGTCAAACTTTGGGCAGAATCGTCTGAGAGCGGAGATTCTTCAAACACTTTCTCCTCAATTCAGACACATGATCATCTCCAATTGAAGTCTGAAAATCAATGTTCATGGTTATTTCACACCATGAGGTCTGATGCTAATATACGTAGCTAGAATGTGTGTTTTTTTTTTTATTCCTGACCGATAAAGCTCTGACTTGTTTTGTAGTTTTGATTATTAATTATGACTGTGTCACGTTTTCTGGGGTCTTGTGTAGACCTGTCTTCCACCTGCTTCATTTGAGCCAAGAGTCATATCTCCCAAACAAGAATCTTAAGCTGAGACCTGATTGGAAATGCAAATCTTTCACTGTCGAGCGATCCACTTAATTTCGATTTTTAGGATCACAATTTTCCATTCAGAAAGCATTTTTTTCCTATTTCAACAGTCTAGAGATTCTGTTTAAATGATGTGACTGACAAGAGAAATAAACATTGTAAACAAATAGAATATTTGTTTAAAAGGTTCCACATCGCATCAGATTCCACCAGTTTATATTTAAGTAAAAATAGGGTTTGTTTGTATAATTCAGTAACTTAAATTATCAATGTTAGGTTAGCTTATCTGCCTGACGTTTTCTTAAATAAAAAAAAAATAAAAAATAGCTAAGAATTATTCAAATACAGTGGGTGAGATGACCAAGTGGTTTGATCTGCAGAAATCTGATATGCAGTGAACTCGCAAACAGGAGCAGCAAAGACAAAATTTGTACGTTTTAAAACTGATTTTTGAGCACATTTATGCAGAAATCCACAGACTATGTGATGTTACCAATCTGACAAGAGGTGAAAAAAATTCTGTCTTGTATCTGGAACGAATGTGGAAAGAAGAATTTCAAACTCTTTCCTCCCACTTTGTCCTTAAATCAATTACAAGTCAAATTAGGTGAAGATATTTTCATATAATTAGAAATAGGTTGTTTATCAATTATCTGTCCTTGCAGTTTTTTCCTTATATTAATTGAGTTACGCTATATTTTAGTAGCTCGTTGGGATTCTCCCACTTTCTGATTTGAGCACTAAGAATTCAATTAAACTCCTGGTGTTTTTAAAGTCTAGACAAATAAAATGCTTTTCCAATAGTGGATTTTTACAACCCTTGCATCCACTTTACAAATCAACTGGTTTTCCAGCAGCACATTATAAGCTCATTTGCCACAAAGGCATTCTAATCATTTCCACAGTAAACAGGCTCATTTTTTCCATTTCACCTTCATGACTGCAGCTGTTTAATGTTGAGACAAAGCTGTTTCTCTAAGGAGTTACTGAAATGGAAAGTTGGCGGAGAACACATTCAACTGTGTGTAAACATTGATTATCGTCCTCACAGAAACACTTGTATCAGTCCAAAGTTGAATTTTGGAGCAGCACATCACACATCACCCTACATACGGAGTGGTTCTAAGCTGTATGGCTCTGGCATTCTGATTTAGAAGCAATACTGAAGCCATTATAATGACAGCCTGCAGGTCGCGGTGGGCCCTCATCACAGAACAGACTGTGACCAGTTTCCACCCCCACCAGCAACTCCCCAAATCCCCACTCTGCCCAGAATGTGGACGGAGTAGTTCTGGTTTCAGACATGGAACCTCCAGCTGAAAGTACAGAAAGCTCCATGGTGACATAGAAGAGCCTCCAAGCTCCATGTCTGAAGCAGCAGATTTACAAAACACACATGCAGATGAATCTCTAAAAATATTGTGATAAAAGTGCAAGATTCACTGTCACTCATTTACACAGTAAAACTTAAGAGTGTTTTCACACATGACTCTTTACAATTGGGGACCAAAATTGCAACATTTACTCCATTTTCAAAGCCTGTTCACCTCCTAGCCTGTGGTGGCGCTGCACCAAGAACCACTGAAGGAAACTACACAAAAACCTCTGAAGAAGGCACAGAGTGCAACTTCTGTCTTCACAAAATATAAACACAAATGGAGTGGCGTCAGATTGTAGCGGATGTAGGATTTCTCTTTGGCAAAAGACCACGAGACATTTCTAGCTAGCACTAGACTCTCCTGCTTGTTTTGGTTGCATTTACCCAGAATGCCCTGTGCTGCAGTCTGCTTCCTACTTTTGGAGCAGAGTAGAGTTCACTTCAACTGAACTAAGGCGGAGGATTTTAGGCAGACCAAAGTTCACTTTTTGGTCCACATCAGAGTTTGATTGAGCATTCACATCTCCCCAAACAAACCAGACATTCTAGACAAACGGACAAGGGTTCAATTAAAGCAGACTAAACAGGGCTGGTGTGAATGCACTGTTATATTTTGATTGTATTGCAGCAGGTAGAGGCAGACCTGTGATGCCGCTGTGACGTGAAGAATTTACAGTACAGCAGAGATGAGGGCAGGAAGAGGTTCTATTAAATGCTGCTGCTGAGGGGCGACTGCTGCAGTTTTCATTTCACCGAGCTAGTCAGATCTGCAGAGCTCCTCTGTAGGTGCTGATTAACCCTCTGGCTCGCCACCTTGCGCTAAGACTCTTCTATCTCTTCTTCTGCTGCTGCAGGAACGGCTCCGCTTCCTTCATCAGTCCTCATCATCGTCTCTGGAGGAAACCTGGTGAAAGGAGCGAGTGAGGCTGCCAGTGTGTTCAGCGCTCCAACATACCACAGTCCCAGGGACATCTGCTGAGCTACTTGCTGCTCCTCCACCTCCACTTACTGAGGAATTTCTCCTCTGTGAGCAAACACTTTATTTACTGTTCAGGAGGCTTTCCAAGCTTCTGTCCATGACGCATTCATGGTTTTTAAACTTTGAGCAGAACACCTCTGTCCCCACAGTGAGGCAACGCTGCTGCTGGCTGATTAAAAGTCTGTGGAATAAAAACTAAACAAACAGAATAGTTCCAAAAGCAACCTGTGGTCTGGGAAAAAAAAAACAAAAACAAAAAACAAAAAACTGGAATACGGGGGAATGACGGATTGGACGACGTTCCAACAAGGAACAGAAGCTAAACATCCATCTTTATTTTGTCAAAATACCTCAGCAGCTGAGGGCTGCTTCAGGTCAAAGGTCAAACACCTCAGAGGCTTTGTAAAATATCTGTGGACCCTCCTGTGAGCAAAGCAGGATATGCACTTTGCAGGCATTTTAGGTGGAAAATAGGCTGTATGCAGGTTCTTGCTTATACATGCTAAAAACTTAGAGGGTTCCAGCAAAATCAAAATACATTTTCTTCATTCTACATGACAGCAGAAAACAGGATCAAATCATTTATTAAGTTCATAATGGAAAAACAGTCTGGCTGTGTTTGGCTTCCAGAGTTTCCAGAGATGAATATCATAGGGTGAGTCAAATGTGGGAGGCGAGTGGTCTGCCTGGTACTCAATAGCTACAGACTGGAAATGAGCTCATTCACTGAAACCCGTCTCAACTTTCCACTTGGGTCCATGAATCCCCAGC
>CAEFZY010066964.1:0-21210 GCA_903066815.1 Brachyrhaphis roseni
ATGTTACACAATACCGTTTTAGCAAGTTGCTCAAAGTCTAAACTGGTATTGTTGTGCATATAAGGTGTAAAGTTTACACATTAATTGTAAACTCGAGCAAACACCCCTGAAAGAACGTCCTTTAGTAAAAATTTCCGCCAGCGTCCCCTGCCGCTCTCTGAACGCCCCCCGGGAGGCGGTACCCCCCAGTTGAGAAATGCTAGTTTAGAGCTTGTTTTTTAGGAAAATCAAAACAGACATCAATATTTGAACACTAGGAAGCTGCTAACCTACTCACCACTATGTTGAGTCCAGTAAGTCTAACTGAATATCTGCATTTCCCCCGTTGTTAGCTCTCTCTGTTTTCTATTATTCCCACTGTAGCTCAAAGGCGATGACTGGCACACATTTCCTCTCATATCCAGATGGAAATTTGTGAAGGTTATATAATTTTCTCTCGCGGTGTGATCTGAGCCAATAACTTTGTATTTGATGCACTGAGGTCAGTGTTAGAGCTGGACCTGGTCCAGATTTGATACTGTCCATGGGAGTGGAGCCACTCAGAAACAGAACCTCCTTCTGACGCAACAGAAGCAGAAAAAAGAATCTGGTTTGTCACTAAATAAGAGCTAAAGGCTAATATAAGCACTCTAAACAGTGAAAAAGCAAAGATCCAAACAGGATGTGAGGCAACAAAAATACTTTTTCTTTTGGATAGAATTAACTGGTTAATTAGTAACTCACCGATTTGTAATTTAACATTTGTTTCAGATTTATATCACAGGTGGATAATAATGAATTTAAGGAGGAAAAATTAACATTTTGTTCACCTGAGTCATTAGAAAAAGTCAGAGAAAAATCTCTGAGTTCCTCTCATCTTCTGTTTAATTTTAAGACAAAACTGAAGCAACAGCAAACAGCAAAGCTACTATATAACTGTAAGGTCTTATGTAACAGGACAATGTGGGTCAGACCGTTCACACCCAAGAGGGGGCTGTCTGCACACTCAAAGTTTCTAAAGAGTAAGCAACGATTGGCTAGTTCCAGCAGCAGAAATATTACAGAAATTTACAAAAGTCCCCTGCGGTGACTGTTAAGAAGTTGGGAAAAAATGTTAAGAGTACAATTTCTTTATCTCTAGGCATGTTTAAATAACATTATTTTATGAATCATGTAGTTTTTAAAATCTTTAAATTCTTATATTAGGGCCATACTAAGAAAAAAAAATTATAAAAATAAAATTATGAGAATAAAGTCATAGAATAAATCATAATAGTACAAGAACAAAGTAGTAATATAATTACTATTCTCGTAATTGTGTTTATTTTTTTGTTTTCTTAGCATGTCTCTAATACTCCATCATAGTTTTTAATTACTTATGTCAGTTTCACATCATTTCAGTTACCAAAATGATTTAGTTTTTAATGTAATAGCAAAATATGAACATTTAGCCCTGCTTACTTGTAAACGCCTCTGAAAAAGCACTACCATTAGCTGTTACAACATTTATGGTGATGCTCTTATTTTGAAATGTAACCAGATGTTCTCTGTTAAGAGAGGTGGAAGAAGTTATGGAGATGCTGCTAATGTGGGACCAGGTAACACAATCTGCCTGCTGTATTTAGTTTCTCGTAAAACTACATAAATACAGGAAAGTCCGATGAAACCGTAGTAAGCTAGCGATATTTTAAAAAATAAACAGCAGAGCTGGTGTTCGGTTCTTTAAACCCAGCATCAGTGGTCTTTGCTCACCTGGCTGCATTGGACTCCCTCTTTATGGTGTTGAGGTGAAAGAGAGACGGCGCCAGGCAGACAGCCAGGTTAGTGGGGGTCATTTGATTCTCATCCACACAGGCTGCAACGTCTCGCAGGAAGAACAGCAGAGTCCGCAGAGCCTCCCTGTTCTCATCAGGAAGGAGCAATATGGCCGCCTGAGCCGCAATCAGCTGCTGGTCCTTCGGAAAGTCTGAAAGTAAAACAGCTTCGATTTGTACATGTACAAAGTTACTTTGTCCAATTTGCTTGTCACATGGGTCAAATCATATATCATATTTTGATATTTTTTTAATCTAACAATAAGCTAGACATGCAAATTTAATAACCAAATAGTTAATAGATTTTTGCAGGAAAGGCATATGTAGCCAAACCTTTGTCCCCTTTATCTAATCAGACTGTTTGCTTTTTAAAAGCAAGTCATTGAGTCCTCAAGATTTTTTGGGGTTCATTGATAAAAGTAGAAACAAATTTGGTCTATCAAGAGCAGGATTTGGGAAAACACTTCAATAGTTTAATACATTTTAAAATAAGCAGATTTGGTTGCACCAAAGTCTGCTTTTCATTAAAGATCACTGGATAAAATATCCTATTTACTATGAAACTAAAGAAAATTAACTAGAAGTGTTGCAATTAAAAGACAAACTAAAAATAGTTGCATAATAATTTTACTCAAATTAAAAGTAAACAGTCTCCATCTTCATCAACCTATTAGATGTGCTACAACTTCATAGTTTTCAAAGAAAAAGCGAGCTTTTTCAAAGCGGCCTAAATTTCAGAAACAAAACCTTTCTGAAAAGCTGCTTTCTATTGGATGTAAGGCAAACATAAGATCCAATCCAGTTTCAACATAATCCAATACTGCCATCATTCTTGGATGGATATTGGACCAAAACTACAACGGTAGGCTGCACAGTGTGTTGATGGACGCCTTATTCTGACAATGACTTTACTCAAAAAATTTCTAATATATATTTTTTAGATTTAGCAGATTAAAGCAAATGTAAGAGCAGAGCTTGTTATAGAGGACTGCTGCTATAAAACAAGTTGTTCGCTGCTCAGCATCACTTTTTTGGAGGAAGTAAAAAGTATTTGGAAATAAGTTGACTATTGGAATAAGCTGCTGCAACTACCCTTATAGAGATTGATGCAATCTGTTAACATATCATACTGAAAGCACCAATGTTGCCCTCTTTGGTCAGAGTTATGCCAAATAATGGCTAAGTTATCTAATTTGCATGATAGAATTGTATCTTCAGTTAGCCAGAAAGTCCCATTGAAATCAGAAATCTCTTTTACAAGGGAGACCTGAACAAGACAAAAGCCACAGAAATAACACACCTAAATTGGGATCTAATGTTTATTATGTACTGAAATCAACAATCCCTACTTATTTCACCTGTTTTTCAAAAACTGGACCTTGCTCTAGTAAGTAAATGTTTTACTTACCAGATAAGTAAAACATTTGGTTCTCAGGCTAAACAATATCCAAAATAAACAAAAAGTCAAGTTAAAAACATTTCTGCTCACATTGGTAAATGTGGAGGAAGGTTTCACAGAGTTTGCTGGTGAATATAGGTTCAGGTAGGTCTCTGAAGTACTGCTTCACCATGTCGGCAACGTCGAAGGCTGACTGACCCTCGAATGAAAATCCGTCTGGATCCGACTCAATCATTTCACGCAGGTACTGGATACGAGACTTCACCCCAGGCTTCCGGAAAAGACCCAACTGACAGAAACAAAACATTGGGAAAACAACAAGAATGTTACTGTTTTAATTTGCACACTTCCATTAAATCACAAATTTTTCATTTTGTGCTTTTGATAACTTTGAACACATTTAGCGTACTTAGCTTCCCCTAAATTAATTCTTCCGAATAAATTCTAAAGTGTTAATTACTTGGCTGTTTCGCAAACTTTCATTGAAAAAAGTTTGACATCTGTGTTGAAGTTTCGGTTATTTAATGTTAATTCAAGTTGTTAGACGTTTATGTTGATGTTCTTATTTTGAAGGGGTTGAAGACTCAGTTTCCTCTGCTTAAACTAATGATTACTTTTGTCATATTCTGACGACTAATTGGATAAAAAAAATTGCACAGTTGTCATGTAACCCTTTTTTATACATTAGAAATATATTACAATATGCAAATAAATCTAATTCCCCTTTTAAAATAAGAAAATAAACATTTCACGGCCTTAAAAGCAATAACATTTCCTTCAGTGAATGCTTGATCAAAGGATGCTTCTATAGCTAAAACATACTTCTAAGTTCAGCCCTTTCTAAATGACTTATCAGTACATAGTAGAGCTAATCTGATCGAGAGCTAATACAGAAAACTGTATTAACAGTTTTAATACAGTTTTCTGGACTGAACGTAGCTTTGAATTAAATAAAAAAAAAAAGGAAAAAAATAAAGTTAAACCAATTTTTGCCTCTTCATTGTCCTCCATCGGTCTTTCAGGTTCACATTGGAGCGGTCGTTAAATGAGTAGTACGCCTTTATCTTACTCCAGCTCCCCTCGCCAAACTTCTTGACCCCTTGAATTAAGTTCTCCGTTTCGCTCTCAGTCATCCTCCTTCTGTGTCCTGAATGTGAGATTGTGCATTCAGGACACAGAATGATCGGATTAATCAATTAATAATTGGAAAGAAAATATACTTAATTGGAACATTTTTTTCTGTTTTTTTTTTTTTTTCCCAGAATTTGAACCAGGTGAAGCTGAAACTAGGCCACTTGAGTTTTGGGTGAAACATATTTCCAGACAATGGTTTTTGTTTTATCTTAAATGAATAATGTAAATATTTCTTGTACATTTTTGGCTAAATTACTGTTCTTTTAGTAATTGGCCTTTTTTTGAGGTAATTAATCGATTACTAAATTAGTTGATTATTTCAAGAAACATACAAGAACAAAAAAACAAACAGTAGAGAACAAGTTATACACATAAATACAATATCTAAAAATTATGACATGTGTATATTATGTCAGAATTTAACTGATGCTCAAGGGTTGTAGTTTTTCATTAGACGTAATTTGAACTGAATTGCTTTCGCACCAGCTATTTGTGTTGGTGTGTTGCTTCAGCCAAACTGAGTTTCATGATCTGTGCTTTGAGGTTAGCGGTGCCCACCACTGGATTTGGCCCAGTTTTCCATTCTTTGTTCTGACAAAGCAGTGAGAAAATAATTGTAGACGTTTTGCTAAAACAATATAACTCAAAGCCTTGTTGAAACTGTTTGCTGGTGACCTAAACTCGTCTTCGGCGTTTACCTGGTCCAAACACTCGGTCCTCAGGTAGACCAGTGCTCTGAGGATGCAGAGAGGAAGTGGTTCTCCTGTCTGCTGGACACTGACGAGCAGAGGAAGCCCGAACACCTGCCGACCTTTCTCCTCTACTGTCGCCTTGGTCTTCGTCAGAGTTTTGGGAACAGTCCTGGAAAATCCAGAGGCCCCATTAGACCATGTAATCCTCGGATGTGAATGAGGAAGCAATCCAACAGTGTGTAACATGTGCACAGGGAAAAGTTATGGAAATTAATGGGGACTGAGAAGTTGTTTGGAAAATGATCTGGGAATTTGTAATCTCTTTAAGTCAAGTGTTAAAAAAAATAAAAGCTCAGCTTGGCAGCCTGTTGGATCCATTTCCTTTTGAAGGAAAAGCCAAAATAAACATTTTTTTGGTTACATAACTCCCCAGTGATTGCTGACACGTGTGTGAGGCTCTAATCAGCACTGGAGGAAAACCATGGACATTTATCAAAGAGACTAGGATTTCTGAATGACTTCATGGATTTGGGCAGATCTGGTCAAAGTTTTCACTGGTGAATATCCCCCAACGCTTCCTAAATTATAAATCAAAAACACACCATTATGATTTGTTAAAACAGCCCAAAAGAAATGAAAGATTTCTTCTGTTGTCCGCTCTTTCGCCGAAGCACCGTCTCCCTTCTGCTCCCTCCGGTTGTTCTATGACATCCAAGAGTGGCTCTCGGAAACAAATGAGCTATTCCGAGGAAAAGTGCCTCAGAGTGCCTCACTTTATCCCAATCAGCAGTTAATTGCTGAATTTCTAATCATTAAGTTCTCACTTTGGGATCGATGATTACGCTGAAATCATAACACTTGAATAGATTGTTCAAACATTGAGATTCCCCTCCTTCCTTTTCTGCAGGAACATTAAGCTAAACAGTACTGAAGGGACACTTTTTATTATTAATGTTTTCATTTTCCACTTTAATTACTTTTAGATTCAACTGTCATTTAATTTAAGTCCGAAAATTAAAAGTACACCCATAAATCTTCTGCTTGTGGATATAAAATATGCAATTAGCTTAACTTCCTGTCTTAAGTAAACAAAGGGAGAATGCTTGTTTACTAAATATCTTCCATGTCTTTTGGTTATTTTTTCTACAGATTAAAATAGATAAGAGTTCTAGAAATCACCAAAAATGTCAATATTGCTATGTGAGATTATGAAAAGCCTTTTAATTTTTGCAATCTTGGTAAAGATCAAGATAATATAAATATTATAAATTAAAACTGAAACCCTTTAGGTCAGTTAGCAGTTTCCAGCTATTCGTGGCGCAGCTGTGGTCACCTGTGAATATGTGGAGTCTGCTGTAGTTTTATAACTTAGTCTAGATTCCCTTTCTATATCTACATGGTGGATAAAATGGATTAAATCAAATTGACAATGGGAAACTGTTTAGTAAATTTTTTTTCAAAAGATTCAAAATGCTTAAATTGTCTTCAGAGCTTATCCAGGCAAAAAGTTGTAAGACATGAACACAATCTAGCTTTGTCTCTGATTTCAATCTGTGCTCAGCTTATATAAACAGCAGCAGGGGTTTGACATTAGGTGTGAGTGTACTGAATGTGATCATAGAGTTTATTTCCCAAAATAAAATAAATATTTGGCCATAAAGTGCCAAGACTTTGTTAGGTTTAACATAGATAGCATGCTAACTAGCAGAAATTAACTTATCTTGGCTAAAACTTATGAAAGCATCATATTCTAATTGATTAAATTTGTCTTCTATTCCATTTTTTTAAGTCTCAGCGTAAATATGCAGAACTATGATAGCTGATGGTTGCACTTTTTACACTTTTTAGATAGCTTACCTGCAATTTCCAATCCCCATGTTAACTAAGCTAGGCTAATGTCTATAAGAAGCATTATAATACACATAAAAATCCTCTATGTTTTTTCACACAATTCACAGTTAAATTTAGACTTATTGGCTGGTTAATTTAATACGAAAATTCTTTTGCTACATGTAATGATTTTTATCATAATTTTGGTTTCTCACACTATCAGGACGGAGATGTAGGAACATTTTCATGTAATCCATTTTGAGACAGAGGAATAAAGTGATCAAATTTTATGAAAGGAAAAATAGCTTTTACTTCATTGTACCTGTAAGAACCTGCTATTTTGCTCAATAAATTGTTCCTTAATGTCTTCTTTAGAGGACATAATTTTACTAAAAGCCTTATTGTCCAATAAAGTTGACAATATAAAACAGAAGTGATGTAAAGGAGCCAAATCATTTTTATTTCCCTGCCTTTTTCCTCCATCTTCTTCCAAACACACGTCTGATCCTGAAAATATCTATGAGGAATAATTTCAGGAGGAGTTTCTGTTTAAATGCTCTTTCCCACATTGAGCTTTATCTCATTGAGCGTAACACGCTGTGCAAAAAATTTAATTGGTTTTCTTCTAAAGCATAAAGCAAGCAGGTTGTGTGTTTACATAAGTGTTCTGCAAAACAAACATGTAGAGTTTCTGGATGTTTATTTAATATTAATACGAATGAATTTGTCTATTGTGTAGGAGGCAAAACACAAATCTCATTAAATCCACAAATTGTCACTTGAGTGCAGAATAAACAGGGAGGAGAAGTGATGTGAGCTCTGGAAGCTCTTTATTAAAATAAACATGAATTTCTCTCACTGATATTTCATCCTTTATCACTTTGCCATTCTGTGCTTTCATCATATGTACATAATTTATTAATTTCTGTTAATTTTTATGAATAAAAGCTGAGGAAAACCCAAAATAAAGTTCATCAGTAAATGAGAACACTGCAAAAAATAATTTGAAAATGTTAAGTTGTGGCCTACATTATTGTAGGGAAGACTCCCGACTTGACATTATACAGTGCTGCGAAATATTACCTTTGCTTTTTTGACACACTAAAATGTACAATTTTAAATACAGAAATAGCTTTCAAATTATGGTTTTATAGTTTTACAAAGAGGAAAAAATGATCAAAATCAACCTGGAATCATGTGCAAAAATCATGACTCAAACTGTGATTTAACACCTTTGTGGAGCCAAGTTCAGTTTCACTCACCACTACTAGACTGATTCCTGAAGGATCTGTAGAGCCAAGAAATCCCTTAAACATAACATGTCTGACAGCATGAAGTAGGCTAAAGATCTCCAAAAGTAACATGTCGTGACTCAAAACTCAGGTTAGGTTTCTAGACTTGAACGTGAGAAAGGTCTGGATTGCAAATGTGAAACAATGAGATGGTAAAAAATAAAGAAACCATAAAGTTGTGGAGTGAACGCAGCAGCAGTTGGAGGTAAAGAGCAACACAAAGGCTGTCAGGCTTCAACCGTCCTGCTTTTCATTCGCTTTGAGCCGCATACCGCGTAGCGCCGCACGAGGATGAGGGTCTATAGCATGGATCTGTGAGTGGTACCCACTGTGGAAAGTTGAGGAAAGTTTTTACTTCTCTAGCATTGGCGCAGGTGCTGTCAAAGCAAGACTGACTGACGGACGGACAGCAGCTGCCGCTCAAAACATCACCCACATCTCACTCTGACAACATAACGGTAAAATACAGAACACCGCTGGGCAGAGAGTAATTCAGTACTGCTGTTTCACACAACAGCAGCATCCCCACAATAATGTGCAAATGCTGAACATCAGTGGCTTTAGTTCTCCATAGAAACGCAGCGTTGAAATTTTAATATCTTCAGTAATATTTCCAGTGGCTTCCTGTAGCATCAATTCTCAAATAAAAATGTTTCATAATATTTGAAGGCATTTATTCAAGAAAGAAAAGCAACAACTATTCCTATCGCTGCTAAACCAAGCTAGCAGGCAGAGTTATCACAATAAAAATAAAACTTACAATAGTGAACACCTATCCCCCTCTCTCTCCCCTTCAAGATGCAGCTCCTTTTTTCAGAGCAGCAGTTCCCAAGCTTCCAAGCGTCTGCTTCATAGAACAGCCCTCCCCTGCTCCTTCAGACTAGCCAGCAGTAATTAGCAAACACCCGATGGAACAGCACATCTGCTGAGCTCATTGTAGGAGCTACTTCACAGTGAAATGCTCGTAAAACCATTGTTAAAAGCTTAATAGAGAAGCCATGTTGTGATAACTTCCTGAAGATGGAGTTTCACAAAGAAAGACAAAGGCCCATTTCAAGACATTACATCAGGAAATACATTTATTTTAAGTCATATTTGATATATACAGCTTTTGTAAAACAACTGATGGTAACGTAATTACTTGATTATGCTATAAAATGGCACCAGGTGCCTGGAAAACACATAATACTGCCCCTTTAACTTCAGCTAAATGTGTAAAGTTGGACAAACCGACATCTCCAAGTTTGTTCTTCAACACTAAAATTGGTTCCTGTTCTGGATCCTGTACTGGTTGTGTTCCTCTTTGAACTCTTTGTTATTTGTTTGACTCTTGTCGATATTTTTCTTTCCCCTGAGTTGCACTCGCCTCAGAATTTCAACCAGCTGCTCCCTCCACCTGCCAGGTGTGAAATAAAACATTTCTCACAGCTGCCACTTGCAAAATTTCATGAATCAGAACAGCTCCAGCTCCAGCACATGGAAAGCAGTTTCTTCTTCTTCTTGATGTTCTGGGTTTTTTTCCAAGCCCGGCACCTGAGTTATGAATAATGAATGACTGTCTGCCTGAAATATTTACCCTCCACCCGCCCACCTGCCCTCCTTCAGACAGTTGTTTGCTTGAAGAAGTTTCTCCACACAGCTGTGGGTCTCAAACACCAACCTGCCAACTCCAGCCCCCTACCCATTTGTTTTTCCATGCATGGAATTCCCCACCCCGCCTTATAGGGCCTTACCAGCTCCATCCCTGCTTGCTGGACGGGGAATATTTGTCCATCAGTGCGGTGAGTTTGAGCAGAGACAGCTTCTGGAGCCGGAGGATCTGGGAGGCGGACCGGATCTCCAGACCCAGACCGGAAGTCAGGTAGGCTCGGCTCTGCTGCCTGGACCGGCTCACCCTGTGGGACACACAGCCTGGCTCTCAGACCAAAAAGGCACCAAAAAACTACAAAACTGAACTGTTTTACTCAGCCATAAGAAACATACTTTAGTTTTTATTTTAAGTTTTAAGAAATCTTTCTGTTTTTATTAATACCTATATTAATAAAATGAAATTTAAATAAAATAAACTTAACATCTATAATTATAGACATGAAGTTTGTCAAAAATATTTATTCTTCAAATTCATTTGGTTTAGTCAAATACTTTCTCATGACTCTTCATTAGGAACCAGCTCTCTGCAGTTTGTTTGTGTTCATTTATTGTCTTATATTTAATGCAAAGGGCCAGAAGATGAACTGATGTTAACCACCAACTTGATTTTCTCTCTTGTTAGAATAAAAACAGAGAACCTGAGTGTGAAGTCAATCAACTGGACTTGAGACGAACAAAGAAGGAAAAAAACCAGGACTGACAGAATGTTTGTACTGAAGGTCATTTAACCTGCATTTAGCCACATACAATTTTGTCTTCATTGCTGCATTGACTCATTAATTTAGATTCTTCAAATCTAAATTAATGAGATTTGAAGAATCTCATTAATTCTTAAATTATTGAAGAATTAATTGAAAAATTAATGAAGCAAATATGTTTTTTTTTTTAGAGTCTGTATACTCCAGTTAACGATTAATCAATTACTAAATAAGTTGACAATTATTTGAATAACAGATTAATTATGATTCTATAGATACTAAAATATCCTGGAAGTGATTTTTCAGGAAATCCAGATGGACTTTTTCAGATTAAACTCACCTCCTCTTGGGTTGTGGTGATCCACTCATCTCCGACACATCAGTGACTTTCTCAGAGCATTCCTCTTCCTCCTTTTCTTCCTCCTCTGGATGCTGCACCTCCAGGTGGATGTGGCTGGGGGAGGCGGGGCAGGGGGATCCGTGGGCTGGTGAGTCATGTGAGGAAGAGGAGGAACCTCTCTGACAATCGTCCTCTGAGATGTTTTCCGACCAGGAGACGACAAGCTGTTGGAGGTCGCTGATTCGCTCCAGAACGCCGTCAAGAGCGGAGAAAACATCTTCATCTGCCAGCCTCGGACTCACCTGTGAGAAAAAGCAGGTTTGAATTATTTCCCATCAATGTGCTTGGGGGAAATAAAAGGACTATCCTGATCACCTCAGTAATATTTCATAACCGCTCTCTCCTCCCATTGCTGCCAAATTTTTATCAAGCATCCTTCCAAGCGGCCTCTTTCATAATTCAGAAACCCATTTGAAGAGATTGATGAAAGTTGTCAGGATAAAAAAGCTCCCAACTCCATAAGGAGTCAAATTTAGCCGAGTCAATATCCATGATTGAATTACTGCAGTTAGTGTAGAGTTTCATTTAAGGGGTTTCTTTAAAAACGCAGCAGGAGAGCCAAAGGGTGGAAAAGTATCTTCTCGCTTCACTTCATTCATTCCGGATCCGGATGGAGAGCGGATATCACATTTATCAGCTGCATGGAAAATTTACCCCAGATCTCCAACTGAGAGGAAGCTCAGCTTTTAAAGTTTATGACAAAGACGTAACAGGAGTCCTTTGGGTAATTAGTTTGTTATTATGCCATTATATGGTCCAAAAAAGGTCAAATATCTTGTGTTTATACAAAAATAACTCACCTAAACTGAAAGTCCTTTTTGTTGGAAATGGGAAATAATCTAATAAAGTCATTTTTTTAAAATAATACTTTATTTTTTTCTAAGAAAATCACTCAAATCTGCTGCTTCTTGTTGGACTTGTTGCTCTGAATAAATTTTATTGTCAAAAGTCTAGTTTAACATGACCATAACATGTTAAATATCAGTAGCCTTACTGTAACTGTACAGCTTAACTTTTGGTAGCAACGTATCAGAATTGATTTGTCAAAACACCGTTAGACTATTCCATCATGGCTGACAAAATCCTTCAAAATGTCTCATAATTCTAAGTTATCCACAATTATTTGTTGAATTTCAACTGTTTGAAACTCTCAGACCCACCTCTGACTCCTCACTGATTCTCTCCGCATCACTTCCGCTTCCACCACCTTCCCCCTCAGACAGCTGTGCGTCATGAGGCACGTTGTCATAGACACTGAGCCGGTGATCCAGCGCGCCGGTCCGTCCCGAGGACGTCGACAAAGACGCTGGACTTTGGTCTCCACCAACTAGAGAAGATGCGCCCCGTCTGCTCCCGTGCCGCGCCCTATAGCCATGGAAACTGCCGGTCCGCCAGTTGACATAGTTGCTGTCGATGATTGGGGAGAGGATGTGTTTGTGGGCGAGGGAGGTGGGGAAAGTCCCTGGTTTGTGTCCATGGGGGACCTGGAAGATCAGTCTCTCGTGGCTGCTGTTGTTATTGTTGTTGACCTGGTTCTTGAAGACCTGAGAGAATTCAGAAGGGTTGTGAATCAAATGAATCTCCTGGTACCATGTTTAATTCTTAACAGGAAGTTGTGGTTGTTTTAAAGAATTGTGACGGGCTGGTTTTAGATGTAAAATTCATTTGGACATACAGTAGTTCGCACAAGTCTGAACCATGAGGGATCTGCGCCAATAAACCACCCTTTTGGTAGGCAGGCAAGGAGTATCAAAGGTTAAGTACTCTAACTTTTGATTCCTCACAGGTGGAGGAATCTGTATGTCAACAAAGTTTCCAGAAGTGTGAAGGCAATGCAAAATAATAAATAACTATTTATTATTAAATAAATAGCAGAAAACATCCTGTTGGCTGTAGGTGGTCCTATACATTTTAATAAAAAAGTCAAACCATAATGGATCTGACCTCAGTATCCGTCTGGTTCTGGTCACTTTGTATCCCAACTCCACTGTTGGAGCGTTTGCAGTTGGCTCTGACCCGGGTGACGGGGCTGGGTGTGCTGACGGTGCTGCTGTTTTCTGATTGGCTGGTGCTGCTGCTCCCGCTGCTCATGGTGTGAGAAGATGAGGGCGATGAAGACGAGTGGCTGCTGGGCTGGACCTGCAGACTAGAGACAGAGAGGAAGGACAAGTCTTTCAGCAACAGTTCTGACTCTAGTTCAGGTTGCCTTCAGAAATCATTGTCTCACTTTGACGTGCGGAGCTGCCTGTACATCCTCTCTCTGTGTCGGACCGGAACTGGCCCACTGACGTCACGGCGGGTCCCAAGATGGCCGCCTGCTGCCCCCCTCAGCCTCAGCTTCTCAATCTTCCTCAGCAGAGTGGTGCACTTCTTCCTCGGTGGTTTTTCTCTGAAGCACACCTCTGCTTCCAGACTTACAGTGGACGACCCTCCGTTGGGGGACGGAGCTCCGCTGTAGGACGTGTCCAGCGACTGCGTTCTGTTGGCAGAGGAGCAGCGGGAGGAGCTCCGGCTCGATGAGACCAGTTCCCTGTGAGCGTCGTGGCGCTCGCTGTCTGTGCTGCTGGAGCTGTGGACAGAGCAGATGTCCTGATGGTCATCGGGCGTCTCCTCGGAGGAGTTCATGCGTCGCCACTGTTGGGTTCTCTTGTCGAAGGTCCAGTTCAGGCTGATGGCGCAATAGTCCTCCTCTTCCCAGTCTTCTCCCTATAGAAAGACAGATAGTTCATCCTTTACTTCTAGCATCCAAAACACATTTTAGCTGCTTTCGTCCTCTAACTTTCAGTTTTGCTTCCAACACTCACCCTGTGTTTGGATCTCCAAAGTTCCAGCTTGATTTCCATGCACTTATTTAAGGTCATCAGCCGCCTGCAAGCAACAGAAGAATAATGGCTTACTGGATGAGCTGCACAAAGTATTCAGTCCATAGTTGTCACCAACGACAGACTAGAGTTTGATCAAATCAAAATAAAAATGGCTGGTGTGAATACACTCTTAAACTGTCAGACCAATAAAAACAGGAGTTCTTATAAAATAACTGGATCTTTTTTTTTTTTACCTGCATAGTGAATCGAGAGAATCTTTATCCAGGAAGCTGTGATCCTCTTTCGCACCCTCAATATTGATGGGGAACCTGCAGTCTGACATACAAACAACAACAAAAGCTCACCTGAGTGGAAAACTGAATATTATCCTCATGTTGAACCACAGGTTCAGATTTACCTTTAAATAACTGAACATACTGAGGGAAGCCAGCGGCTCGCAGCCAATCACAGGCCTCCTTGGCTTCAATCTCTGCAAACACAAAGCAAATAGTTTAATTAGAGGCTAAACTAAATATTTGCTCTCAGTCAGTTCACTGGAGGGGATGTTTGTTGTTGGTATTTAGAACAGAGACAAAGTAACTAAATATTTATCTACCCCTTAAAAGAACACACTGTGATACCTGCTGAGGTAAAACAGAGTCTCCTCTTTACCTGAGACTGATTATGTGGTCATTAGGGCTGCAGATTTTATTTCAATAAATGGGTTATTCTATCAATTATTAGGATGATTAATCAGTCATTTGGGGAAAAAACTGGCAGAGTCTGTAGATTTTTCATTTAACCGTTAAGCCTTTTGTTTATACAATATTAGAAATACATTAAAAGGAATAATTAAATTACCTTTTTAAATTAGAAAATAAAGATTTTATTGCCTAAAATGTAAAAACATAGCAATCCTTTAGTGAATCATTGATCATTTGTAGATTACTTGAGTAATTTTAGCACTAACCAATTAATAATTAAACAGCAAAAGGTGCGTAATAGATTTTATTTATTGCAGAATTTGAACCATGTGAAGCTAAAATTTTATTATTTATTATTCTAATGACTATGGGTTTAGTAAACTAATCGTTAGAATATTTCACTTTTTCATTAATATTCAGGTCAGTTTTAGTTAAAAACCTGAAAATTAGTCTTTCTTCCTTTTCCACAAAACTACATTTAATTCTAAGATATAAAATAATAAAATCTTTTTTATTATTTTGTGAACACATCGTAAATATGTTGACTCAAAGTTAGCTGTTTTCTGAATGAGAAGAACAACCAAAACCAATTCTCCTTTTCTTCACACAAAACAAATGCACCACACGGAAACACAACAATCATCCTCTAATGAGGACAGAGGATAAAAAGGTCGACGCCTGAAGAACGGAAAAGTTTAAACAAAAAAGACATTCCCTGTTAGCTTTAAACACTCAAGAGGTTTTTTCCAGGTCTTTTAACCTCTTTTTTGCTCTCCCTGAAATATTAAACCTGCTGTTCAAAGAGAGGAAAAAGCCAAGGGCAGTTTTTGTTTTTTATATTCAGACAGCATGAAATATAGCAGATATTAGTCCTTAGCAGAGAAAACCAGCATTTTCTGTATTACAAATTTGTTCCTCAAACTCTTGAGTTTGGCTGGGCAATATGACTTAAAATCTCAGATTTTTCAAATATTAGATCCTGTTTTAATCAATTTTTTTTTAACCTTTTTTTCTTTTCTTTAAACGGAAATAACAAAAAACAAAAAATATTTAAAAAAATGGCTTCTATCATGGCTTCTGTGAGCCAGGTATCGTAATATCAGGCTACAAAAATGATGTGAATATATAGGAATATAGTCCGACTGTAACACAATTTTACAGGAATTCTTAAAAATTACAATAAAGTCTTTCAATGGGAAAAAAGCCTCCAGTTATTGAGATCTGAGGTAACCAGCTCAGTTTGTGGTTCTTTCTATGAAACAGACTCAGTTGTTTAAACCATCTTTCCAAAGTGTTGCTACTGATAATAATAATAATTTTTTTTTTTATGTATCCTTATGCTAAAACTGACACCAAAATATAACTTCACAAATATGCTCAGCAATCCTCATTTTAATAGTTTATGTTTCATAGTTGTTTTTATTTTTTTGTAGTAGTTTTGGAGTTATTACATTACTAGTTAATTTTTCTCATAATTTTCCATTTTATTCTGGTAGCAGTTAAATTTTATTCTTGTATTATTTCAACTTTACTGTCATGCGACTGTATTCTTGTGATATTAGAACTTTATTCTTGCAATTTAAAAATAAAAATGAACTTGCAGAATTGACCTTATTTAAAAGTCCAAATAAATAGAAGCTGTAAAACTTGTCACTCTATATTTAAAGTCCAAGCTTAAAATTTGCTTCAGGGAAACAGATGAAGGGCAACATGTTCCTTTGAGTGTTGTTATAATGACCTTTTTTAAAGTCTATATACTTTAGTTAACAATTAATTGATTCCTAATATAGTTGACAATTTTTTCAATAATCGATTCATACAATAAAATTATTTATTTTGATTAATTGCTTCAGCCTTTGAAAGATTCATTACAAAAGTGATATATTTCAGTTATTAATATCTGTTAAGCTTAGTGATTGTGGCTTGCAGCTATTAAAAGTGCAGTTTTGCAGGTAATCATTACTGAATGATGTATCCAACCCGACTGAAGGAAAGCTGAGTGGAAGGAAAACTTTTTGAAGCAAAGGTCATTCAGAAGCCTTATGGAGATGGTGATTTCATTTTCCAGCAGGGTTTGTAACCTGCAGTAGTTTTGCTGCTAACATAGCAAAACAACTGCAGTATCTCTGGGATTGATGAGGAGTATTGTGACAAGGAAGATGAGAGAAACCCAAGTCTATTATACAGATGAGCCAATAGAAAAACATCACTTCAGGAGAACCACAGGTTGATTTCAATTCACTATCACATGACATCATATATTAGTGTTAATAATGCCCTGTGAGCACAGATAACATGAGTAACATGTTATCTTTTCAGCTGTTTCACATACAACCTTTATATACCTGAGAACAAAACATTAATTTAACCAAAACAATCCCCCAATTTCAGTAACATTAACATAAAAAATATAATTATTAATTCAATTACACAGATCAATAAGTGAATGGAGCCATTAGGAATAATAAATATTCATTACATTGAAACAATATCCAACCAAATCAGGATAAGGTTAAACAAAACATAGTATCTTTACAAACTTCTGAATTTGAAAAATTTACAAAGAAATGTCTAAAAAATGTTCTCACTTCTGGCATTTAGCAAATATACATAAATTTGGTAATTCTAATTACTCTAAAGCTAGAGAAGTTTGGTCTGATTTAAAAGTCAGTGAGACAAACAAATACTTGTCTTTTTATTATCTTTAAATATGTGGTTTAAACTGTAAATTACATTTTCCAAATTTAGACTTTTAATCAAACATTAGATTGCACTGTATTACAAAACTGTGCTGTTTCAATATCAAGCACTTTCAAGGACTGTGGAAGTGATTGATTTCTGTGCAAACTGTACAAAACCTGTGAGATGATCTTCTAGTTACTTCCACATTTTCTAGGTTAGCAAATTAAACTTTTGAACACTTAGTCCCAAGTCTGTTTTCCCCCGAAGATTTAACAGACTTATAATTATACTGTTCAAATTTTAATTAAATCAGCCCATTTAATAACCGTGTGTTGGCTAACCAGGTCTTAGCCACAACATCAGAGCAGCCAGACGAGTCTCCCATGATTTATTAGAATTTAAGCCCTAAGAAAGAAACAACTTTGAATAATAAAACAAGTCTCTGTAGGTAGAAACTCATTTCAGTCAAATAATTAACAAACAATGGATTAAAAAAGGACACAAATATTCCCTGAGAACCAAGCAGGTAATGAGGAGCAAGTTTCTGGATTTAGGAATAATCCTAATCCACGTCTGACCCAATTAGTGATGAACACAACATTCCAGACCGTCAGAAACAACAATAGTCGTTTCTCCTCAGTTTGGTGGAAAACCTCAACACTCTCTCTGCCCCACGTTTACGTAAGCGATGGTATCTACCAAGCCTCTTCAACAACTTTGTCTCTGAGGAAGTTGTGATTCAGTCCCTCTGGATCCGAGATAAGAGATATGGCCGCCCGATAAGGACGGCTCCGCTCGGCCGCAGCAGGAAGCTGAACGCCATGTGTGTGGAAACAGAGAAATGGCGGGCAGCGGGGTTATGGGCACAATGGGGAGTTTGTGTCTGGGTGTTTATGCAGCTTACACTGCAAAAACACAAAATCCTACAAAGTATTTTTGAGTACACTTCAGTACACTTTCAGCAAGATGTAGGAGTATGTTTTAAGTAAATAATTTCTCAATATTATTATTTTATGGCAGATTATTTCACTAACAAGACATTTTTCCCATTTTATAAGAGAAAATCTGCCAAATGAACTAATGCTTTAAAAAAGCACCTCCTCTTATTTCAAGTGCACTTGAAATAAGATATTTGCACAGGAAACTAAAAAAAAATGCCTGGTAATATTTGTGTTTTTGCAGTGCAGCACCCTTGTCCCCACTAGGGACAAGGGTGTAAACCAGTGAGTAAACTCCCAGGTTTACTCACTGGGAGTAAACCAAGATAGTTAAAGAAGCAGCTTGTAAATAAAAGAAAATGACAAGTTAATCAATATGACTCATACTATAATATCATGGCCACATTGTTACAGGAATAAGATGTGTCGTGTTTAAGCTAGAAATCCTTATTTTTAATGATTGACTTCAATTTATGCACTTTATTTTAGGAGAACCAAGTTTATCTGATTGTATATAAAATCTAAAATCTATTCAACACTTTCCACAACTTAAAATGTTTCTTTTCTTAAACAGAGACATGAATGTACTGAATTACAAATTCATTTGTTAATGCCTCACCAGTACAACACTATTAAATACACCACTAGCTTTACAAGCTAGAATTCAAAAGAATTCAAGTTTATAAATTGTAAAACTGGGCTGCACAGTGGCGTAGTTGGTAGCACTGTTGCCTTGCAGCAAGAAGGTTCTGGGTTCGGTTCTTTCTGCACGGAGTTTGCATGTTCTCCCTGTGCATGGTGGGTTCTCTCTGGGTACTCCGGCTTCCTCCCACAGTCCAAAAACATGACTGTCAGGTTAACTGGTCTCTCCAAATTGTCCCTAGGTGTGAGTGTGTGTGTGTATGGTTGTCTGTCCTGTTTGTCTCTGTGTTGCCCTGCGACAGACTGGCGACCTGTCCAGGGTGACCCCACCTCTCGCCCGGAACGTAGCTGGAGATAGACACCAGCACCTCCTGACCCCATTAGGGACAAGGGTGTAAAGAAAATGGATGAATGGATGGAAATTGTAAAACTATATGGAAGGTATTTAGACCTGTTTTCATTTCCTATCTTCCTGCTTTTATTTTGCACCTGCAAACAAACCATTTTGCAAAACACAAAATCCTACAAAGATTTTGTAGGATACCATGGATACCATTTTGCATCCACATACAAAATGGGTTGTACTTGAAAAAGTGCTCTATTTTACAGGAATGCTACCAGATTGATGTTTTTGTAATAATATCAATAGTAATAGCTAATAAAAGATAGAATAGAACATTTAAAATGTAAGCATCTGATCATGTTGTGTTTAATTTAAAACATTCAAACACAATCTTATACTGTAGCATCACAGTCATCAAAAATACTACACACAAGGTGTAAATAATAAGATAAAAAAAGTATTTTCTGTCTTGCAGTCTCTGTAGTGCTTAACTTTCAATGATGTTTTGCTGTTAGGGATAAAATCAATAAATCTGGCATATTTAACAAAAGTCTGATGTGCAATGACTGCATGTCCTAAACTGGACATGTTCTGAGCTCCATAGACCCAATGCCAGAGATGTTTCGTTCCTGAAGCACCAATCAAGGTTTTCCTCTGCCTTTTAAACGGTTTCTTTGAATGTGCTATTTTAGTCCAGTCAGTCTGGAACTGAAGTTGTTATAATGAGTCACGACAGAGGAGAGGGTGAGGTACTGAACTCAGTGAGTCACCAAGACCAGGATAAAAATAAAAGTCATCCACTGGTTACAGATAAAACTGTAATGCTTTCAAACAAGCTTAAGACGATCTTAGATAACTGAGAATAGTTCAGAAAGGATGTTGTGTTCATTACAAAGAGAAAACGAACAAGCATTTAAAAAACAATCCCCATCTGGGTCAACTTTTACGGAAGGTTAATGAAAGCTTCTTTGAAAGAAAAGAGGACATACAGGAGGTTATGCAAAATATTGACTGTTATTTAAATGATGTGTCAAATGATCGAGTCCCTCACTGTAATTAATTACCTCAGAGTGAAACAATTAAACTCTAACCTAAAGAAAAGCATGACTACAAAAGACTGGAAACCTATGAACAACAGCTAGGACATTCTTCACTGTAAACTTCAACCTCAATAAATAAAGCTGGAGTATGGGAAAGTGCAAGGAAAACTTCACAGAAAATCACCTAAAAAATGTTTTCTGTTCATCATTTCATTCAAAACCTATGAACTCGATCACAGCAAGGCTTTATTAAATGTATTTAAGTCATTAATACAATGGGAATGCAAGGTAACCGCTCATTTCTACCAACAAAGTAACTTTTTCTAAATGCTTCAAGATGATAGTTCAACCAAATCTGAAGACACTTCTAAATATTTGTTAAACTTTTGCTTTTGTATTTTCTGTTGAAAAGTTTGATACATCAATACATGCGTGAGTGTAAATCCCGAAACTTTAATAAAACAAACGTTATGGATTAAAGAAATTAGTCTTAAAAACAGAGGATACTGCTAGTGGTTTTCCTATATTTGTTGTGTCTCAATTACTGCTCTGTGTTTGTTGGTTTTGCAGCAACTGGCATGTTTTAGAGTTTGCATAATTTAGTTAATGATTATTCAATTACTAAATTAGTTGATGATTATTTCAATAATTGATTAATTGTTTCAGGCCTAGTTTGATTTTGTTTCATTTCAGAACCCACACACGTACTTCTCGTTTCGCCAGATTAGCTCATAGTCATTCCTGAACACTGTTGCCCTCTGTTGCTAACAACACTGTCAGTCCTGAACCTCTGCGCCAGCAGACAGACAACTTTCCTTAGTTTGGATAAACATACTCCAGTTACTGAGAAACTATTTGGAGGGATAGCAGGAGGGATATAGATGTTTCTATAAAGCTTTTATAGAAACATATCAGACAAGCTAGAAAGCAGCTACTGAATGAAGGTATCAGAAGTCAAAGCAAAGCTAAAGTATAGCAAGATTAAATTTCCTCGATGACAGTGAGACCTGGAGGGGCGTGGTTGGAAGGCGGCAGACCGGAGCTGTGGCCGCAAGGTTGTCGGTGCCTGTCGTGGCGGCAACCCTCAAACCCGTTGGTGGATACCTTCGGTGAGGGATGCTGTCAGGCTGAAGAAGGAGTCCTACCGGGCCTTTTTGGCCTGTGGGACT
>CAEFZY010066965.1:0-72857 GCA_903066815.1 Brachyrhaphis roseni
AAAAAAAAATAAAAAAATTAACAAAAAAAAAATAATGTAAAGAAGAGAGGAGAGGAGAGAGGGGGAGAGGGGGGGGAGGGCGGGGGGGGTGGGGGGGGGGGGTTATTGTGAAAAAAAAAAGTATCACTGTTCTTCCCAGTATAATCATGGGCTACTTTGTGTTGCTGTATTTTATAAAATTCTACTAATATCTAAAAAAAAAAAAAAAAAAAAGACATTAAACCAGTCAGCTTCTGCCAAAGATAACTGTTGACTGGAATATTTCAAATCTCTTTGCATATGGTCACTTAAAAACGAGGATATGCAAGTTTGTTTGTGCATTAATAGACTTTGTTATTATTATTTACCTGTAACAACTATGGCGAAAATATTAATTAAAATACTTTTTGTCCATTATTGTCAGTTTTCTACATTTGATTTGCATCCCATCATCCTCACCCGCTGCCACCAGCAGCACCACCACCGTCACTTCGCAGCCGAGCGAGCCTTTCTGCCCGACATTATCTTCATCCTGACTCCGCAGGAAAGGAGGCTGAAATGACGGATGCAACCATGGAGGCGACACCCGGGGACGGTTTATTTACACCAGAAGAGCCGCTTTAAGTTTACTAGAGGGAAGCAGATGCGTGTGTCCCCCCTCTTTACTTTCACGGACCCCCTCCTCCTCCGCTGGCAGAAATTTATAAAGAACAAAAAATCCGACGAGGGAGGGGAGGGGGGTTGATATGCGCCGAGGCTGAAATCGAGAGGCGAACCCAGGGAAAGCGGAGTAATTTGTACACGGGACTTTCCCCCTCTTAGTACCCCGAACGGAGGGGGAAAAGTCGCAATATTGGCAACGAGAAGGAATGGGCTACTAAAGGCGTGAAAACGTCTGCAATTGTGGATACTTTATATATTTTTATTTCGAAAAAATATGGCCGAGAACGTTCTGGACTCTGGCCCGCCTTCAGCCAAGAGGCCCAAACTCTCCTCTCCGGCACTTTCCGCCTCCGCCAGCGATGGAAATGGTAAGTTTTGATTTAACCTATCCACCGCTGCCGTGGTATTGGTTTACGTAAATGTTTTTCGGCGGCGTTTGGGCCTGAAAGAGGACGGCGAGGCGGCATTATTCGGCTGTTTTTGTCGCGGCTCGCTAACGTTAGCTTGCTATGAGAGTGTGTGTGTCGGACGTGAGGAAGGGCTCCCCTGCTAGCTCCCGTGCTAACAGCCATTTTAGCCGGAGGAAGCTGCGTTAGCCACGGGGCTAACTCCAAGCGCTATACAGCTCCACAGCTGACGATGTCGTGCCTAATGGCTACTTCGCCTTGGTTGATTAAAAGCTCTGTCCCAGGGGAACTTGTGCTAAAGTTTTGGGAGCTTTATCATTGTGTCACATAGGCACTTGTCTGGATAGGCTGATATATTATACAAGGCATTATTAAAGGCTCTGCTCTCTGTTTCACCTATGATGAGATGTTGAAAATGTTAGAATGTGAAAGCAGAGTGTTTAAAATGGGACTTCTCGGTGTATGAGATGTAAATTTGGGCTTCAGTTGTTGTTAAGCTAAAAATGTCATTTTTATCCTGCTTTTTTCATTATTATTACTAATTGGTTGATGGTTTGTGGGAACAACTGGAATAATGGCCGAGGAGAAATCTAAATCGCCATGCTTCAAACATTGCTCCAATTCAAGGATAGTTAACAATAAACAGCTCGTGATTATTATTTTTTTTTACTTCAGCCCTTTCTAACAAGATCAGGCACAATTGTCACCAACTTGTCATCAGGTTGACAGGCTATCCATCCAGAATGCTTCACACATGTCACGTAGCTCTCTATGGTATTTTGTGAAGGAACTACCGAGTCTTCAAGAAAATCTTAAGGTTGCGAGGATGCAATATATTGTCCCTGCTGTATGTGACAGTGGCATGCAGCACAGAGGCTTGCAAAAGTCAACCTACTACAACTGTACGCTTTTTATGGGAAAGAGCAACAACAAAGTAGCGCATAGCGGTGAAATGGAAAGCAAACAGTGCATTACCTATGTTTTATTTCATATATTAAGCTGGAGAGTGTGGCCATCTTTACCCCTGTATAAAATCCAGTGCACCTGGTTTCCTTTACACAAAACACGGTTAGCTAAATTCAGGACAATCCTGGGAGAAAACGGATGCACTGATGTACTTTTTTTTTAGTAGTTCCGATACCAATACCGATATATTGACCGATACCGATTTGATTCGGAAAAGCAGTACTGAATTGATATAAAGTGTTTATTCCTTCTTAAAACACAGACACAAATGTACCTAATTACACATTTATTTGACAATTCTGCATCATTACATCACACTTAAACACACCAGCATCTTCACAAGCTTTGGTCAAACATGCAAAAACAACTTTAATTTGTTCATTCAGTGCAGTTAGGATACAACCAGAGTTACGATGTAATGATTTAGATCATAACATAGCTTTGCGTTAAAACAACCCAGTCAAAGTTCAGACCTAAAATCAGTTGAGAATATACTTGGGAAAAAGTGCTGGTCAGACAATGAACTGAGAACTGTTCTGGGGTGGATTTAAAAAATTTTTTTTTTTACCTGTCTATTATCACACTGACTCTAATCTTACAGGCGGAGCTGTGACGAAATGATTTGGATTAAAATGTATTATTGTATTAGAATGGCCCAGTCAAAGCACAACTGAGAATTTGTGGCAAGACTTGGAAGGAATGCTTGAAGAGACGGTCTCAGTCCTTTCTGACTCAGCTTGAGTCTATTTTGCAAAGAAGAATGGTGAAAAGTTTCTGTCTGATGTGAAAAAGTGGTGGAACCAAACCCCAAAACATTAGCATCTGCAACAGCAACCAACTGCAGATGCATGCCACACTTTTTGGATTTTTTTTTTTCTTAAAGCCACAATTGTGCTTACAATTGTGCACTAATGCCTTGTTTAAAATAAATCTCTCCAATGTTGCTATTTATGGAACTAACATAACAATATATGTAGATTGAATACTTTTGCAATAACTACATTGAAGTGAGCAGTCTAGAGCTAAAATGTACAACATGTAAATTGCAAAAAATAAAAAAATGTTAACATCTAAATTTCACTTTTAGATTTTTGATTTCTTTCTTGGAAGGTGAGGTGTGTGCTGTCATGGTTACATGGCCTTTTACATCTGCGGAAATCATGAACAAAATTCAGAAAATCCTTTAAATAAAAACACAAATTTATCGTCATCAGTTTTTTTGTTTTTTTTTTTGACAAAAGTGATTTTTTTTTTGTAAAAAAAAAAAAAAAAAAAAAGAAGTGACAAAAGGTTGGTTAAAAATCACTACAATCTTTCTTTCCAAAAGATGTTTAGACGAAAAAAAAAAAAAACTTTGTCAAAATGACTTCGGACATTATTTGACAAAGGTGACGACATGTGGTTTTAGTTTACCTTCTTAATAAAAATATTACAAAATTGAGTTTTGTGTAGAAATTGGTGTTGCACGTCATTCTTAGCTTCTAGAAACTTGACGTGTGTTAAGAAACAGCAAAGAGCTGGATTTGCAAAGACTCCCATCAGTTTTCATATGTTTGCACTCCCTGTTGGAACTCATTTAAAATCTGTACAGTAGCAGAAAATAAAATGCATTTTCATTTCCTATGATTCTTGTTTTGTTTTGAGAAAAAGTGGGCTTGTACATACTGTCCGTTGGGGATCTGATAGTAATGAAGGGTGTTTAACTGAAGCAAAGAAACAATGTCAGCGGTGTTTATATTTTTTTACAGTGTTGAAATGGTAGAGAAATATATATGACATCTGTAAATATTGATAACAGTGATATTCATATGAATATCTGTAAAAATGTTTGTTTCCGTGCTAGGCCTGCTAGGTGGTAAATTGTCTAGTACGGTAATTGTGCTAAACTATAATATTGTTTGAGATTGTTTTTAAGTAATATAATAATGTTAATGACATAATAATGCAAAAACACATTCTCAAATAAATTGTAATGTACATTAGAATTTAAAGTTTATTCCAGCTTCCACTGGAAACTGGAAGACGTTTTAAATATCCAAAATAAATAAATCAGAAACAAATAAAATGAATTATAGTCTCTGTAAATAGTTTCTCTGAAAAGGGCTGATTAACACAGAAGCACCAGACTAAAGACTTTTATCATCCAGTTTCTGGTAGAAAGAGAGAAAAATGATAAATCACGCAAATGGAGTTTATTAAGCTTGTTTTCATTTATTGTGTAGTTAATTTATTTTTTTGCTTATTGCGTCAGTAGTTGTTGCATTTGTATTTATTCCTGAATGAATATGATTGATTAATGTTATCTTAATGGTTTACTGCATATTTCACTTAATCTTTCTGGAAATTGGACTATTTATTATATCTTAGCATGACTGTGGTGATTTTTATTTTTATTTTTTGTGTTTTAATAATGTCACCCAGAATTTTCCCCAGAAATCTTGCTAAGCCCGGTGGTTGAGTGGTAGGGCAGTCATTCATCCAGTTATGTTTTTGAGTTAAAAAATCTTTAAAGTTGACAAGAAATTTGAAAATATCTCTTGATATTTATGTGTTATAAGACCTTAAAAAATGCAAACATTTTAAAACTACTTTAATAAGTAATGCTTAGCCTGGTGGGGACACAAGTAAAGCCTGGTGGCCTGCCAGGCTTATAAAACACTGGGGGAAACCCTGTCACCTCTTTTAATCTTTTATTTATTTATTTGTTCTTCCTATTTTCAGATTTCGGGACGCTGTTGGACTTGGAGCACGACCTCCCGGATGAGCTGATCATCCCCAGCGAACCGGTTCTGGTCAACGATGGGGACCTGAACCAGCTGAACAGCAGCTTGGGACGAGGACCCCCAGGTGGAACAGCAGGGGGAATGGGGCTGGGCTTCGGCCCCGGTCCCGGGGGAGAACCCGGCGGGGTTGGCGGAGGCCAAGACGCAGTGGCGAAGCACAAGCAACTGTCAGAGCTTTTGCGTACAACCACCTCCAGTCAACAAGGGCATCCGGGAGCCATGGGTGGCCCCGGAGGCCCCGCAGTGATGGGGCAGCACCTAGCCAACATAAAGGTATCCTCAGGTCAGGGGCCTCAGCAGATGATGGGGGGGCAGCAGCAGCATCTCTCCCAGCAGCAGGCCAACATGATGCAGCAGCAGCCGGGGATGATGGGTAACAGGGGCATGATGGGCGTGCAGCAGAAAGCCAATAACGGCCAGCAGCAGCCGGGCATGATGGGAAGCCAGGTGATGAACGGCTCCCCCAGGATGGGCTTCGGGAACCAGGGGATGGCCGGCAGCGGCAACATGTTGGCCGACACGCTGCAGCAGCAGGGAGCCGCGGGGCCGGGAGCCATGAGGGGCCAACAGCATGGAGCCATGAACAAGGTAGGAGCCCTGAGCCTGTTCACATGGAGAGCTGATGGAGTTCAGTCACATCCAGCTGAAGATGCTCATCTTGCATGTGGAAACCAACACATTACTGTGTTTGGTTAAAGGAAAAAATAAATTTATTTTTTCGGTTCTAATTAAATTATTAGCAGTAAAAGTTCATGAAATACAATACAATACACTATTATTATTATTATTATTGGTAATGCACCACTCAGTATTTGTCCATTGATCAGCTCTGATTGGTGATCAGTGGCCTCAAGTAAATGCATCAAAACAAAGAAAAGCACATTAACCAAGTTTTAAACATTCTTTTAAAAACATTTTTTTGAATAATTATGCAAAACCTTACAGATTGTTTTATTAAAAGAAATTGTGCTAAATGAAAAAACAAGCATTAAAAACTTTAAAAAGCACAAATGACGGTTGCTGTTGGACTTGGCATGTTTGTTACTTTCTGTTTATATAATTTGAGTTAATTTAATAGTCTGCTGTTACTCATATATGCTACTGCTATTGTAGTTGGTTAACATGGTTATAATTTTTTGTAGAAATCAGATTTATTTTAAAACATTTTTATCATTGGTAAAATTAGTTCATAATTTTCCAAAGTAATTGGAGGTTTTCATTATTTTGGTTAATATGTACAGTAAAAAGCAACAACAGCTCTGATGTTCAAATGATTCTAAAGTTAATTTCTATTTTCTAGTTGTTCTGGCAAAAGAAAATAACCCCTTTTCAATTCATTACAAAAAAACTCAGTTATTGTTTCTCTGATTAAATTACATAATTGGTCAAATAACTTGTTAAAAACCTTAAATGAAAACTTTAGGACTTGCACTACAATGACTTGGTCCCACCTCCGTTTCTGTAACTTTTGTTTCTAAGCGTCTAATCTGAAAGCAGTGAAACATTTGTCTCAAAAAAGACTGTCTTTGCAATACATTCTGTAAACTATTGTGATTAAAACTTCAAATTCATACTTCCCATGTCTGACGCAAATTGTATTTAGCATCTTAAGCGTGTTTGGAAATTTATTACAAGGAATCATTTTCCTTTGTCCCTGACTGGGCTCATTACAGCTGGAAGACAGTTAAGTCTAAATCTTCACAAATGGTTCATATGCAACTATTGCATCGTATAGAGTTTACATGGTTGAGTAGAGATAAGCAGGTTTACTTATTTATAAAGCAGTCATTACACACAACGCGCTTTACTGGACTTTAAAAGAAAGACTAGAAAGAAAGTAAAGCATGAAACGGAAGTTGTTTGGATTATTTCTGATAACTTTATTGCAAAATATTATAACAAGATTCTTCTGTAGCTAAAGTTGTAAGTTTGTACAGTTTTAGTGATGATGACAATCCCAAAAACTCCACATCTTACAAAGTACTTTTGGTCTAGTTTCTTGTTCAGATATCTCGGTAGACTTGAAGTAAGACTTACAAGTAACTTTTCAGCATGGTATAAGTTCTTGTTGAAGTCAACAATTATTTATATTGATGAAAAAGCTGTAGTTTACAGACAGATAATTTCACTCTTTTTCTTTTGATGCGTTCTGTTGCAGCCGGGCATGATGGGAAACCCAGGCGGCTCGTTTGGAGGTCCATATCAAGGAGGTCAGGGTCTGGGAGCTGCAGGGCTGGGCCCTCAGCTCCAGAACAAAGGGCCCATGGCCAACAACCTGGGCCAGTTCAATGTGGACAAGAAGACCCAGGCAATGCAAGGAATGGGTGCCATGGTAAGGCATGCACTCAGATTTAATTATGACGAGTCGAACACTGTGATTGTTTTTACTGCTTCTTCAGAATACTTTTCATGACAAACAACTCCCCCCACCCCCTCTTCTACTGCTTTCCCTTTTCGGGCCACCAAGCAGTCGCAGACGGGTGTGGGCGGTCCAACGGGCGCACCGGTGGGAGGAGCACCAGGGATGGTCCCCAGCGCGCAGGCGGGCCTAGCAGGATACAACACGCAGGCCTCTGCGGCGTCCGCTGCGGCTGGAGCGCCACCCACAGCGGACCCAGAGAAGCGCAAGCTGATTCAGCAGCAGCTGGTCCTCCTGCTTCACGCGCACAAGTGCCAGCGGCGGGAGCAGGCCAACGGAGAGGTCCGGCAGTGCAACCTGCCCCACTGTCGCACCATGAAGAACGTTCTGAACCACATGACCCACTGCCAGGCCGGCAAGTCCTGTCAAGGTGAGAGTCACTGTGCTGTAAACTTGTTACCTTATGTCAGAAAGATTTAATATGATGACTGCATTTCTATGGAAGTATGTTTGACTCTGCTGAAGTTCAGCTCTTATAGCTGCAGTATATGACTTTGTAAAAAAAAAAAAAAAAAAAAAAAAACAACCTATTTTTTACATATTTGGTTAAACTGACATATCCTGACAGTGTGGTATGAGACACCCTGAACTACTATTGCTGTCAGAGCCAGGAGGAGGGGCTTAGAACTGCCAATCATCCTTGTATATGCACTACTAAATGTGCTAATGGCAGAGAAACAACTTGCCATTCCAGGAAATGCTAACTAGCCTTAGCATTCATGGAAGACTCTGCTATTGATATTCAGCTTTAGCGTAGCAGAGAGAAAGGTGGGACGGTGTGAGAAGCATGTACATGAGCATGATTGACAGCACAAAGACGCTGGGTGCTAATAAATTGGTCCTGATTTCCTTAATATTGGGGATTAGTTTCTGATCTTATCTATGTCTTCAAAGGTCTGAGAATCAGTCACTGCACCCTTTAGTCTGCTGTGGGAGAGGACTGACAGACAGAGAGGTTATGTCTTCACAATAATGGTTTACTGAAATCAGGGCCTTGTTGTCAACTTAGAGAATTTTAGACAAAATATCTGGGCAGCTCAGATCTTTTTAAAGATTGATGATTGGTCAGAAAACTAAAATCGGTGCACCAATAATTTTACCGTCCTTGATGTGCTCATATTTCATTTTCACATTTTGTGCTCTGCGTCTCCCCCATCGCCTCTTTCCCTTTGCAGTGGCTCACTGTGCGTCCTCCAGACAGATCATCTCCCACTGGAAGAACTGCACGCGCCACGACTGTCCTGTTTGTCTGCCACTGAAGAACGCCGGGGACAAGAGGAACCCGCAGTGTGAGTGTCTGTATCTGACCAAACCAACACATGTACACTGTTTCTTATTTTGTTCCCAAATACTGTCCATCTGCTTTTTTTCCACAATTTTATTAGCTTTGACTACTCCAGTAGCTTATAGACATTTTAATTCTAAGATTGTCCAGCTTTGCTTGGTAATGGATTAGAATCAACAACCTCATTTTCACCTCACTCTGCTCTTTTAGAAGCTTTTGCATAGATGTTTTAAACGTATTTGTTGAAATCACTGTTGTTGATGCTTTCGAGCAGAAGAGATAAATAATCACTGATTCAATATTATTCTTGCTGTCCTCACAGCTCTGCTGAGTGCAGCAGGTTCAGGACTGGGGAGCTCGCTGGGTTCGGTCCCCGGTGGTCAGCCCAGTACTCCCAACATCAACCCACCCAGCCAGATTGACCCCAGTTCAATAGAGAGAGCCTACGCCGCCCTGGGTCTCACCTACCAGGGAAACCAGATCCAGGGTCAGACTGGTCCACCCAACGTGGCCAGCCAAGGTCAGGCCGGCATGAGGCCTCTGAACCCAATGAGTAAGTTAAACAAAACAAGCTAAGCTAACAAGAAACATCCAAGTAATCCAGAATTCTGTTCTCTACCTGGTTTCAGGGCTGGGCAATTATCGCATCGTTCATAATTTTTCGTGATGAATTTATATGTATGGTTATGATAAATTCCAATTAATGATGTTTAACCCCCTCCCCCCCAAAACTGTCACTTTTGTCAGTTTTACTATTTTCTCCACTGAAATGAAAACGTCAATAAATATCAGTAAATTTGAAAATAATGTGTGATACAAATCACACTTCTTTATGTCACTAAAAAACATGCCGCATCATCATCCTCAAACTACTTGCTGTCATCATCTTCATGGTTTGCACCAACATCTGGTTGTTGATCAAGTGACTCGTGAAGAAAGTGTTTCTGTCACAGTTCAACAAAATAAACCACTTTTAATACAGCCAAAAACACCACCTCACCTTAACGGCAACACGTTTTATGAAAAACAAATATTTTCAAAATTTCTATTAAGCAAATTTACTTTCGAAATGTCAAATTGTGCAATTATATGTACAATGAAAACACACTTAATACCATACAGTTACCTAAAAATGAGGAAATAAATAATTCATATCGTTACTTTTATTGTTATCGCAATAGTACAGCAAAATATTGTGATAAAACTTTAAGTCCGTATTGCCCACCCCGACCTGGGTAATGCCTTATTGCCAAAATCCTTCAGAAAATTTAGATGAAACTGAATTATTCAGAGTAGAACTGCAGACAAAAGTCACCCAAGAAGAGAGCGTTCTGTTAGGAAAGAAGAAACGTCATCAGAGTTGTATAAAGTCGATCTCTTATTTGTGTAGGTGTGAATCCGATCGGGGTCAACGGCGGCGTGGGCGGCCCTTCTCAGAGTCAACAAGCCAGTTTACTACAGGACACCATGATGCATCTTAATGTGAATAACCAAAGGTAAGAAGTGGCACCACGATGTGTGATGAGCAGTTTGACTTAAAATATCCAGAAATCAGCTTAATGATACTCCATTTTGTTTTGTTTTTTAAATATTATTTCCAGTTTGATGAATGATGCTGTAGGAGTCGGATCCATGCCCACAGCAGCCCCTCCCTCCGCCACAGGGATAAAGAAAGGCTGGCATGAAGACATCACACAGGACCTCCGGAACCACTTGGTGCACAAGCTGTAAGCGTCACCAGCAAAACACAACACACTTCGACTTGTGTCACCACTTCGAAAACCCTTTGAGATTTTCTACGTTTTGTCACGTTAAAAGCACAAACATTAACTTATTTTATCAGGATGTCATGTAGATACTCCAAATTAAAGTGGCACATCACTGTGTAGTGGATTGGAAATGACGTCTGATCTTTCTGAGTTGTTTGGTAAGAAAAGTCTGATAAGTGTGACATTTATTTGCTATTTGCATTCAACTCCCGGAGTCAACACTTTGTGGACGTGCCTTTCAGTGTCTCCAGCAGCTCATTTATTTATTTTTTTGCTCTCTTTAGTGTAACTTTCTTTTAAAAGCCTTGTCACAGTTTCTTATCTCGATTCAGGTTTGGACTTTGACTAGGATATTTAAACACATGATTGTGCTGTAATCTACACCATTACATTGTAGCTTAAATTACTTTCCCTAGTATTTATCTCCATCCATTTGAGTACTGTAGCCATCTTGCACGTTTCTACCAAAGGGAAAAAAACAGCATCTTCATGATGCTGCCATCCCCTTCCATTTTGAGATGATTGATTGAACCGTTCTAGCTTCAATTTAAACTTTATTTCTAACTTGTCTGTGTTCCTTGGTCGTGTTGATGCGGTTTGAGTTACTCACAGGTGGATTTTATTCACTAATTGGATAACTTCTGAAATCAGTTGATTGCGCTACATTGTATTCAGGGATACTAGAGTTTAGGGGTTGAATACAAATGCATCCCACACTTTAAATTCAGAATTTCAATTGTGAAACTTTGAAACCCATGCATCAATTTCTTTTCACATGACAACTATCCACAGCTTTCCGGTAGTCAGTCACAGACTCTGCTGTTCCCTTGTTCACTAGCCTCTTCCCGTCTGTTTGTCCGCTCACAGTGTCCAGGCCATCTTTCCGACTCCGGATCCTGCCGCGCTGAAAGACCGTCGGATGGAGAACCTGGTGGCCTACGCCCGGAAGGTAGAGGGAGACATGTACGAGTCGGCCAACAGCAGAGTAAGCTGCTCTCTTCTCAACCTCACTAATTACACACAAAAAAATATAAATGGAATATGCAGACTTCAGCCTTGTTCACTGGTGGTTCTGCCGTTCTGATGTTTTCTTTTTTTCTTTTTTCCAGGCTGAGTACTATCACCTGCTGGCAGAGAAGATCTATAAGATCCAGAAGGAGCTGGAGGAGAAAAGACGGACTCGGCTGCAGAAACAGGGCACAGCCGGGCCCGGCATGGGTCAGTCACCAACCGGGCTGCCTCAGAGTAAGTGGACATCTAGATTCTCCTGCCAGTGCCTAACTTTTTATTTCTGTTTTTACTCCGATGCGTTGCGTAGAAATCTTGGGTTTGGAGTGTAAGTAACTTGTCGTCACATCTGTTTCTCTTTTTCTAACTTCTGCAACCTGCGCCTCAGTAAATCAACTCTGCAGTTCTACTTTCTCCCATTGTGCACTTATGGGTGTCGCTGTCTATCTCCTTTCTGCAGACGGCCCTCTCTCTGAACCATCCATGGTGCGGCCGCCTGTACCCAATCAGATCAACAGGATGCAAAACCCAGGTAGAGAACTTCCTCGAAGAATTGTTTTATCTGCTCAGATATGATTTATTTGCACAAAAAATTTAAATTTTCCACTAAACAATTTTTCTGCCTAACATTATGTGGATGTTTTTGTCAGGTATGAACCAGTTCAATCAGATGGGGATGCCAGCTATGGGTCAAAGGTTGACACCGCCTCTTCCTATGGGAGCATCTGGCAACCAGGTCAGCGCTTTGCTCTGTTTTCTTTTAAGCTACAGCTAATAGAGCCATTTATTGTGTCTTGGACAAATCTGCTTCCATAGAGGTGACTTTTTAATCAAAGAGAATTAAAAAAGTTTATTTTTTTTTTTATTTTTTATTTTTTATACACATTTATTCATTTAGCTTGGAATGGTGGGGCCCAGAGTGGGACAACCCAACGTCAACACAATGCCGACCCAGTATCTGTCCCATGGACAGTTTCCTGGGTCAGGACCTGGAGTTGGAGCACCTCAGCCTGGACTGGCCCAGCCTGGATCCCAGGGCGGGATGGCACAGGTAGGAAGACTCACATTCCTTTAATTCTTCCCTGTCGGCCATGTTTATTTACTCTGAACTCATGTTTGGTCTTGACATTATTGAGAGGTTTTGTGACATTCTCTATCTGAAATCTGAATGGTGGTGAGTGAAATCAGTTTTACAGGTGTGTTACTCCTGTCTTGTGGCTCAGCACCAAACACTGTACAGACAAACCTGCAATAGCTAAAAAAATTTTTTTTTATCATGTTTGTGGTATTTTAGGTTTTTAAAATCAGATGCTTTTCTTTAACCGAGTATATTCTGAGAATATGACAAACATATTCAATAATCTCTTCATTAAAAAAAAAAAAAAAAGACATCACCTCCCAAAGTTGTTTTAGCACAAAAACTTTTGGCCAAAAATGACTTATACTACATGTAGTTTATTTTTTTCGAAAGACTTTTCTGTCAATTTTGAGTCGTCTTCATCCTGTTCTGTAACTTGAGCCGACTGAGGCTACTGCTAGTTAGCTTGTTTGTGTCAATTGTGGGTGCAGATTATCGGCAAGTTTGTCTTCGCCATTGATTCATTTCTGTTGCCAGCCCATATGATGCTTCATTGACACTATAGTATAAAATGTTATTTTCTTTTGTACATCACAGCTCTTAGATTTCATTCATCGTGGTCTTAAAAAATCTTAAAGCTTTAAATATGAGTTGGTGAACCCTGTCCTCCTGCTTCTCCCTGTAGGCCCAGATGGGAACTCCTCCATCTCTCTCTGTGGCCAGTCCTCTGGCACAGCCCGGTTCAGTGGGCGGTCCCAGTGGGGTCCCCACTGTGGGGCCCATGGGTCCCCAGAGCGTGGGAGGCGGCGGTCCCAACGCATCCCTTGGCACCCCCGCTCCATCCGTAACCTCATCTAACTCCAACCAGCAAGCCAACTCCATCCCCCACCTGGGACCCATGCGTGGCAGCTCCCCCTCCCCGGCACACAGTCGCTCCCCAACGCCCCACCAGACTCCCCCCAGACTAGCAGGCTCCCAGACACCGCAGCCACACACCCCCAACGCTCCTCAGCTGGCGGGGCCCCCACTGGCCCTTCAGCAGAATCAGCTCAGCCAGGGGCCTGGCTCCAACAAGCCCCTCCAGCAGCAACACATGGGGCCCTCGGGTTCAACCACTCCGTCTCATCCCGGACTAGCCCCCAGCTCCACGCCGCATGCCGCTCAGCTGCCCCGCACTCCGGTTAGTTAGAGCTGCAGCTCTTCCTGTTCTAAAGGAAATAATTTGATCTTGTTTAAGTTTTATTTGCAAGACGTTTCTCTTTTTATGTCAAGTATAAATCTATTCAGTCCAATCATGAAGCAGGGCTGGGTCATAAATCGATATCATCGATTCATTGAGTTTTTGGCTTTTGTAGATTTAATTTTTGGAAAATCAGGATTTTTTTTCACAAATGTGAAATAAAATCTAGTTTCTGTAGTACAGTCTCAGTCTGTCACAACAAGCAATAAATCAATTAATCGCACGATAAATTAAAATAGCTCCATATTTTCCATTCTGATTAATATTTTGTTTACAGAAACATAATTAATTTTTTTTTTATGGTTTTGGTCATGTGTGGTTTTTATTTCCACTTTATTTATTGTTCTTTGTTATATTCTGTTTTGGATATTTAAAGTATCTTCCAGTTTCAGCATTAAGTGTTCTGTACAAAATTACAACAAAAGTTAGTAGATCTGAGAGGATGAACTTGCATTATTTTGCCGTTGTCATTATATTAGTTGATCTCAAAATGACAACATTATCGTTTCTCAGTAATTTATGGGACAATCTATTAGGGCTGGTGCAAACGAATATTTTAGTAATCGAGTAATTTATCGATTATTTTTCCGATTAATCGAGTAATCGGATTAAAAAAAAGATCAAATAAAACAATGGTAAATCTAACATAACAGCAGTATTACTATCGCTTGTCAGAGTCCACTTTTTCACATTTGAGCTTCTCTAACAATAACTTTTCTGTTGTTTAGAAAATTAACCTGTAACGTTCGCTCTGAACCTGCAGCTCCGGGAGGAGAAAAGCTGCTGTACTCCAAGCATCGCTCCCGTCATTTTAAGGATGCTTAATGGTCCCCCGAAAAATTACAAAAACCTGGACATAATCATAAATCAATAAAATCCACCCAGGTTGAACTTGAAAATTGGACGTTATTCTGCTAACACTTAGCTTTCGTCAACAACTCGGGCGGAAGTGAGAGCTCTGCATATCGCTAATAATGTCCCGGCCGGAACATGGTGCGCTAAATAATAAAACATAACGAAGATTCAAGGCGGATACATTTTCCTCGAGGAATTTTAATAATCAAGGTACTCGAATCACTCGAGGAATCGTTTCAGCCCTACAATCCATCATCCTAGAGTTTATGACGGTCATAAACTTGCCCAGGGCGGCCATCTTGTGTTACAAGAGTGTTTCACAGCAGTAGAGTTGATCTTTGAATTCAGGTCAACTCGGCATTGGAATATCAGGTTCAGGCAAAGACTTTACAAAAATAAATTTGTAATATCAGGAAAATGAATTAATAATTTTATAAGCATTATATTAGTAACTCCTACACAAAATAAATAAAATGAGGAATGTTGATAAACTTGTAAAGTTGTTGCTTGGTAACGGATTTTCAGATGTGCTAAAAGATGACGTATTTTCATTTCAACATCAAATTATTAGCAGCAACAGGACTTTAAAACGACTGAGCAATTATTTCTTCTAAATGACCGGGTTCATTTAGAAGAAATAATCAAATGGTCACAATAGATCTTAGTAGCTGTAGAAGCTGTTTTCCTTATTAAAACTTTTTTTTTCTTTATAATTTTAAGACGTTCTGGTAAACTTCTGTCTTTATTCTGCCAATATTTTGACTATAGTCCCATAAATCAAACAAAAATCCTCATAACCAGCTCTCATACTTTGCCATACAACTCACAGAAGGCATAATTGGGAAACAATAGGCCACTTTTTGTAAATATTTTCTGTTAATTTCATCCAATTAACTGGAGTTTGTGTGTAATGGTCCCTGCAGCTGTCCCAGAAGGGCTCGTTCCCAGCAGACAGCCAGGCCATGACGCCGGCCTCCGTCAGCAGTCTGGACGCTTCGTCCCAGCAGCCGTCGATGGACGCCTCCGCCACCAAGATGGAGCCCAAGGCGGAGGTGAAACATGAGGATGAGGAGGAGGAGAGCGACACGGGCAGTTGCTCCAAAGGGGGAAAGCTGAGCAACCACAAAGCGGAGGAAAAACCCGTCAAACTAGAACCTAAGAAGGAGGAGTGTTCCGGAGACGGAGGGAAAGGAGTCCCCATGGACACGTCCACGCCGTCAGCGGCCATGAAGAGCGAAGAGAAGAAGCCGGAGGTGAAGAAGGAGGAGGAGAGTTCGGAGGCAGCTGCTCCACAGGCTCCTGTGAAGAAGAAGAGTAAGGCGTTGTTTTACAGAGCTGAAAATACTACGTCACAGACTAGTTGAATTAAATTTAACTTTTTTCCCCTTTTCATAATTTCATAGTCTTCAAGCCGGAGGAGCTTCGTCAGGCCCTCATGCCCACGCTGGAGTCTCTCTATCGACAAGACCCAGAATCCCTCCCATTCAGAATGCCTGTGGACCCAAAGCTGCTCTGCATACCCGTACGTATTCTGAGTCAGAACGATGTCCAATGTCCTCAACCCGTTCTCTTTCGTAACTACCAGTTCCATGTTCCTACTATAGCCGCGTTTCCTCTAGAGGTGGGCAGATCCATCTAAAATATCAATAACATCAGTACCAAGTCGGTTTTAACATTAGCGTGCCAAGATTGATCCATCTTGAAATTTTATTTGTATTCTCAACTCTACCTCAGAAATAATTGTGTTTTGGCTTTTTCTCAAATGATAATTTTTCCACTTTGTTTAGGAAAAATGCACAAAAATCATGTTAATATGTGATTCAATTATTTTGTAGATACATATATAGACTTTGTCCAAATTCTGCCCCAGAATTTATTATTTGAACAAAATAATTCAAAGAAAAAAGGAACAAAAAAACCCCAGTAGTTTGATTAAATATCAAACTTGAATAAAAAGTATCGATATCAGCGATACAGGCCCTGTATTTACTTGATATTGGACTGATATCTAAATATGCAGTATTGCACATCTTTTTTTCCCCATTAACAACACAGCTGCGCTAATTGGAATCACAAGAATTAATTTGCTTAATAGAAACACAGCAGTTTCGAAAAGAGTCAAACATTCTGCCATTACCGTGAGTTTTTTTTTGCCGCATCAAAGCTACAATAGTAATAGTAATTGTAATGGAAACAAAGCTTCTGTCTGGACTGTCTGCATGTGTCTAATGACATTTCCTCTGAAACATTTGGACAGGACTACTTTGACATAGTGAAGAACCCGATGGACCTGTCGACTATCAAGAGAAAGTTAGATACAGGTGAGCATCTGTCTGCTGGAATATATACCTTATCAGAGTATTTCTACACCTTGAACCACAAACTTCAAGATATTTATTTTCCAAATTCCACTTGAATTTTTCAGAATTCCATTTTTTTTCCCAATTTAACCATATTTACTAGCCCAAGGAGTATTTGATTACAGTGTGAATAGAAAAAATGATGGAACATATCGATGAGTAGAAGTCAACATTTCCTGCTATTCTGTGTCACAAATTAAACAAACTGCTGTGGTTTTACAAGCTGTTAAAGAGTTTCCCCTTCATTTTTTTCTACTTTGATCATTATGAGCAAAACTAAGAATCTTGTTCTTAAACTAAAAGAGAGTATCCCTTATTAAAATACTTTAGAGTTGATCAGAATGCTAAAAAAACAAATCCAAAACAGTAAATAGTAAAAGCTCATACACACTTCCAGGACCTTTTGTCCATTTTTATTTCTTCCATCTCCATTGAAATGACGACTACCAGCATTTTGGCACTTAGCTTCCATGTTCGCCACCACTGAACATGAATATTGTGGATTCCATTTTGTTTATTAAATTTTGTCTGTGTTTTCCACACTATGAAAATTATACGTATCTCTATATTACTTGGATTTGAAGTGATAAACCAATGCAAGTTGCCTTGGAGAACTGTGAAATAAGACGGAAAATCTGATTCTGCTTTTAAAATTAACAACTTTCACCCTCCTCTGCTCTGGTACTCCTAAATAAAGTTTTGTGTATTCAGGTGTTGGTCAGTAAATGGAGCTCCTGACTGGTGGATGGTGACCAGAGCATACAGTTAATGCCCATAGGAATGGTTTGGAACAAAGCATTGCCAAGTGTTAGAATGGCCTAATTAAAGTCCAGAGCTAAATCAGGTGGACTGAAAACTAATTCATGCCTCATTTATTTGTTGATATTTTAGAGAGAAAAAAATACCGCAGTTTGTTTTCTTTTTTATGAGATATTTTGTGTTGGTCTGTCACATAAAATACACTAAAGTTTGAGGCTGTAATGTGACAGAATGTGGAAAAAATTCATAACTAATGCACAACTCAGTAGTTACTTAACCAAAAAGTGATAAAGTGATCCCATCCCTTTATATTTTAATGTACAGTTCTTCTACTTACCAGAGAGTCATTTAAAACTCTGGATCCATCAGTGATCACGCACTAACTGACCAGCCGGGGTTTCGCTCCGTCTTCGTGGCGTTTGTGTCGCTGCAGGTCAGTACCAGGACCCGTGGCAGTACGTGGACGACATCTGGCTGATGTTCAACAACGCCTGGCTGTACAATCGCAAAACGTCCCGCGTCTACAAGTACTGCTCCAAGCTGGCCGAGGTGTTCGAGCAGGAGATCGACCCCGTCATGCAGGGCCTGGGCTACTGCTGCGGCAGGAAGGTGTGTAGGCACACGGTTCTTCTTTCAGCAGGAAATATTGCAAAGTATTTGTCTTTTATCAAACACACTTTGTGCTTTCTCTTTGATTCCATAGTTAATAAGGCCAGACCTGTCAACTGACTTTTACTGAGAAAAAGGTTTTAGAGAACGAAAACCTTCTTTTTGTTAATTGATTATACCTGGATTGATATTGCAAATAAAAAAAAAAGTGAGACCCAAATTTTGCTTTTATTGCTGAGGATAAGTTGAATGTATCCTATTATGTTTTGACCAAACCCAAAAGAATTTTCAAACTGGAAACTTTTCTTTCAATAATGTACAAAATCCTTTTTAAGGTTTGGATCTACAGTGATTTAAACAAAACAAGACAAAAAACAGACTTCTTTACTTGTTTCTTTAAAATTGCTGTATGTTCAGTTTGTTGTTGAGCCAGTAAAATAAAAAGATATATATATATATATATATATGTATACTATGTTTGTTTTGTGGTTTTAGTTCTTTAAAAAAAGTTATTTTTTTTGGCTCGGAAATTTTTGACTTGATTTTGTCCCATGTGAAAAGCGAAAGGAGATAAAGTTTGGGCAAACAAACAATAAAATAAGGCAGCAAATAAGCAGAGTAAAATGAAATACCCAATCAAACCTCTGTGACACCAACCAGTTCTTGCATATACAAAACATTGTTTAATTTAACCATTGATCCATTTCTTTATATCCTTTGAGTTTTCTAATTGTTTTAGAAGCTTTTGTTTTCTGTCAATATGTGTGGACAAGTCGTTTCCTCCGCTAATGAAACCGATCCGACTCTCAAATACAAAAATGAAGTCTGCTTCGCCTGTGACGTTGGTTCATAACTAATTTTAGTCAGGGCAATACTACTGCAATATCATGTTTCACTTTTTATTGGGTGGCCTATTTTTGATTTTACAGACAAATACCTAAACCTACTGTGTGTATGAGGAAAGCCTGGATGAGTGGTCTACGTTTAACGACTTAATATTAAGACGTTTTAGCTCTAATGGCAGACTATTCAGAGTTGATGTTTGGATTAGTCTTCTCCATATTTTACTTATTATTACTGAGTGCATTCGCTAAATGCTTTTTTAAATGACAGCATTTTTAGCTGAAGGCGTCTTCTTGATCCCTGACGATGTTATTCTTTAAACTTCCAAGTTGTAGAGAGCCATCAGATTGACATGTCCCCTGTCCTCTTGTCTTGTGTCCATCAGCTGGAGTTTTCTCCGCAGACACTGTGCTGCTACGGGAAGCAGCTGTGCACCATTCCCAGAGACGCCGTTTACTTCAGCTACCAAAACAGGTATGTAGAGGAGATGATTACTGAATAACACAGGGTCAGGTTTCAACTAGGTATTTTGACTGGTAAAATTACTACTAGTAATCAACTATATGTATTTACATGAGTGTTATATGTATATGTTGATCTGATTTATGGTTTCCCTAAACATTTCACTTCATGTTCTCCATTTCTATTAACCTCCCTGTGATTCCTGACACACTGGCATTTTAACAGTCAGTCCTACAATCACATTCTTTATGATTTTCTGGAAACTCAATGAATTATTGTTAATTAATAATTATACCTGTCATGATAACAATTTTTTATGAACAATAAATTGTCCTAGGAGTTGCGGGATAAACAATAATATTGTTGTTTTGAGACCATTTTCAATTAATATGATGGTAATGGCACAATAATGCAAGAATACACTGTCAAAGATCAGTAAACTTTAAATTTTAATGAACATTTAACACTGGAACTGTAAGCATTTTAAATATACAAAATAAATAAACAAAACAACACAAACAATAAGTAAAATGAATTATCAAGTGTCTGTAAACAAAATAGTCCTTCAAAAAAAGGGTGAGTTGAGACCAATGCACCAGACTGAAGAATTATCATCCAATTTTAGGTAGAAAGAGAGAAAAATGATAAATCATGCAAATGAAAATTATTGAGCAATTCATTGATTTAGTGCTTATTGGAGCAGGCCAAAACACAGCTACTGTTTACTAATTTGAAGCAAAAAAGTGGAGAAAATTTCTCATTTTTCTGCTGCTATTTACACTTTATACAATGTCAACAGTCTGCAGCACGCAGTTTAATGCAGCTAGCTTGGCTAGGATCACTAAAACATTGATCTGAGTTTGTATTCAAATGTAAATCTTTCCTCTTACTTTGAAATTTGCAAAAAAGTTGTTAAACTTGGTAGATTTCACAGTATTGGCAGAATTTGAAGGTTAAAGAAAATAAAACGGAATCTTGCTGAATTCTGTTCAGTGTTCCTGTTATGAGCTGAAAGTCCTGCTCCCGTTTGTGGCAAAAGCATGTCGCAAAACAAACTCTTCAGTTTAAATAACATCTCTATTTCTTCTGACATCATTCCATACAGAAACTAGCCAACTTTGAGCCCTCCTTCAGTAACGACATCCCCGCTGAAGAGTGTTGTTAACACAATCTGGTAGCAATTAGGTGGTACTTTTGGTGAACACTAAAAGATTGTATTTTTAAGTTTTGAAGTGTTCATTGCCAGTCGAGAGAGGAAATTATGCAGTTTAAAGCTATTATTTGAACATCTTGGCCTCTACCTTCATTTTTATCCTTCACCTCTGACCTTTGCTAACCAAAGTAAACCAGTTCACTGTAAAAGGACCGACTTTAAAATGAGCTGCTTGAATGAAGAGCTTAGCCTTCGCTTGTGCTTCCCCTGTTGTTCTGTGTAATCTACATTTCCCCCACCATCCCACACCTTCCCCTCGTACAGCGGCTGTTAACTCTGCTCCTGCTTCGTTAGCTGCGATGCTACCTGTTGCTCATCCTCTCATGTCCAAATTGCTAATCTGTGCTTTGCCTCGCCTCTCTGCTGTCCTTGGTGTTCGTCTCGTCCTGTTCCGTCTCGTTCTCCTGTCCTCTCTCCCACTCACTGTGACATCAACACTGGCTTGTCCTCCCCCAATCCCTACCCTCACCCGTCTCTCCTCCCCGTTGAAATCATGCCTGGCTATGTTGACGACGACTCCCCCGCCGTCCTGCTGTCCTCCTCCCCGCCTTGTTCGGTGGCCGCCCCCCCGCCCCTCCCATGCGCTGTCTGTGGTTGACTGTGCTGTGGGGGAATGGTGTAGTTCACCAAAATTTGGGCTTGTTGCTGACAGGTACCACTACTGCGAGAAGTGCTTCAATGAGATCCAGGGAGAGACCATTTCCCTGGGCGACGACCCCACCCAGCCGCAAACGTGAGTATTTCTGTTTTTCTTGCTAACATTCCGGAGCATCTCTGCTGCGTCTTAATCAGTTCCGACTCCATAGCTGAGGTTTCAACCTGTCGCACTGCTCTCATTTCAGGTCCATAAACAAGGATCAGTTTGAAAAAAAGAAAAACGACACACTGGACCCTGAGCTGTAAGTCTAGAGCCATTAGACGCCACGGCGCTACGGCGACCTGAGCCTAACATGTCCGTCTCTCTGTCCAGGCTAGTTGAATGTATGGACTGCGGACGCAGGATGCATCAGATCTGCGTTTTGCACAATGAAACAATCTGGCCAGCAGGGTAAGCAACATAGTTTTCGTATGTAATAGCTAATTAGTTTACAAATTGCTTCTTTTATTGATTTTTACCTGACCTGTTTTTTTTTTTTTTTTTTTTTTTTTTTTGCTTGCTCTGTACTTCATAGTTTTGTTTGTGACGGCTGTTTAAAGAAGACAAACAAGACACGGAAAGAGAACAAGTATTCTGCTAAAAGTGAGTAATGCATGATGTTGTTGCTCCTGTTGTGATGCATTCATGGTGAACCAACTCTGTACAAATTTATGGTGAGGCAGAACTGAACTCAGTTCAGTTCATTTATACGCCACCAGTTCACAAAAAATGACGTCCTGTGGGACTTTACAAAAAATAATTTCAATTCAACCATACATGCATTTATTCAAATTAGTCGTAGTTATCAAACAGCGCATTAAGCTAATTTAATTAATTAATTAGACTTTATTATTAAGTACGGAGTTCCTTTACATCTTACAGAAGTCTGGAATTTAACTATCTTCAAAGTCTGAATAGCTGAAAGAATATAAATATTTATATTTCCAAATTTGATTCCATATCTAATTGTCTGAAGGTCCATTCATCCATCATTTTATCCATCTATCTGTCCATCATCCATCCCTTCATTCTTGCAACATTTTGTCTTGTAGCTCATCAATTCATTCTTCCTTTTGTCCATTGGTCCTTCTGTCTGTCCATCCATTTGTTCGCTATGAAGTCGTCTTTTTCAATCCTGATGATTGTTATCAATTGTCTTTCAATCCATCTATCCATTCACCATCACTTCATTCATCCCTCTTTTTGTCTGTGTGCCCTTCCATTTCCCACTTCAGATTTCCAAATTCCATGTTTAAAGCTGGATCATTATAGAAATATCTCCATAAATTTGTAGCAAGCTTATTTATTTATTTAAATTATGACTAAAAGGGACCAAGGCAATAAATCTGAGAGTGAAAACATGAAGTTTTGACATGAAAAATGTGTTGGGACCTTGAGTGTTACCTATAGGCTGTAACAATAATAATAATAGATTGACTCCAGATTGCAGTTTTTCTCTTACATTCTTACCTTCCAGCCAACTGGTGATGCATATTGGGTAACAGTCTACACACACATGATGAATGAGAGGAGAATTGTCCTTTACTGTCATCGTAGTTAGAAGTGATGGCGCTTCTCTTTACCGTTTTCTGCTGTTCGTCCTACAGGGTTGCCCCAGACGAAGCTGGGAACCTTCCTGGAGTCGAGAGTGAATGACTTCCTGAAGCGCCAGGCCCATCCTGAAGCCGGAGAGGTCTTCATCCGGGTTGTTCACGTCTCTGACAAAGTGGTGGAAGTCAAACCAGGAATGAAGTCCAGGTAAAAAAAAAAACAACAACAACAAAAAGACTTGTAAACATGGTTTGTCATTTACAGCGATTGCTAAAACGAAGGAGTTAACCTTCAGATTCCTTGAGTGTTTCTAAGCTAAAAGGTGTCGCCTTGAATGCAAAAGCATAGATGTTGCTCAATTTTTCTTAACCTTTTGGTGCTTTTCTACCTCAGAATGTGTTGGTTTATGTGTCACAGTCATGATTTCCTGATGTTTCTACTCTCAGGTTTGTGGACAGTGGAGAGATGTCCGAGTCGTTCCCTTATAGGACCAAAGCTCTTTTTGCCTTTGAGGATATTGACGGTGTGGATGTCTGCTTCTTTGGTATGCATGTTCAGGAGTACGGCTCCGACTGCCCTCAGCCCAACCAGAGGTACAGAAACCCACCTTACCGCACCTTTTCCACCTCTTGTGATTTTAACTCAACTTAAAGTCAGGTGAATGAGTTTGAATCAAGTCTTCATCATGGTTTCCTTCCAGGCGAGTCTACATCTCCTACCTGGACAGTGTTCACTTCTTTCGGCCTCGCTGCCTAAGAACAGCAGTTTACCATGAAATCCTCATCAGCTACTTGGAGTACGTCAAGAAGTTAGGGTGAGTGCCGCAAAGTAGAACTTATTTACGAGTTCTTGGATGTCCTTTTCTTTGAACACAAACACAGAGTTTAAAGAATGCAATGTAAGTTGATCACTTTTTGTCATTTTCTTTCCAATCTGGAAGATAAAAAATTCTAAATTTCAGTTTCATTGATTGTTTGGGGTTGTGAGTTTATTGGTATAAAACACACAGATAAACACCAAGTCATTAAAAAATAAACAGCCTTGACTTTTTAAACTCTCTTTTTGCATCTAAACCCCAAAAGAAGACCAGTTGCACCTAATATGTTTATCCAGTTCAGATTTTCTAAATCAGTTATCAGTAGATTTTGATTCAATCAGAATCTTTTTCGTCTTTTTTTTCTCTCCAATATCTAAAATGTTCTCAAATCTAAAGCTTTAAGTGTGTCACAGCGTGGAATCTTGAAGTGAGTAAGGAGCCACTGGTTGTGACCTGTGTTGGTTTCTGTTTTGCCCAGTTACACCACCGGTCACATCTGGGCTTGCCCACCTAGCGAGGGCGACGACTACATCTTCCACTGCCATCCTCTGGACCAGAAGATCCCAAAGCCCAAGCGACTGCAGGAGTGGTACAAGAAGATGCTGGACAAAGCCGTAGCAGAGCGAATAGTACACGACTACAAGGTACACACCACTAAAACCTGTTTTAGTTTCTCTGTTTCCTTTTCCTCTCAAATTTTACCGGAAAATGTTTAGGATGTCAGATTAAAATCAGTTTTGCAGAACATTAACTTTGCTTTGTTACTTGGCAGGATATTTTCAAGCAGGCGACGGAGGATCGTTTAACCAGTGCCAAGGAACTGCCTTATTTCGAGGGCGACTTTTGGCCAAACGTGTTGGAGGAGAGTATCAAGGAGCTGGAGCAGGAGGAGGAGGAGAGGAAGAAAGAGGAGAGCAGTACTTCTAATGAGAGCATTGATGTAAGGCTGAATCACTCCTCTCTGCTCTTTGATTCAGATTGTGTTTCTGGGAAGAGGAGTCATGAACTGGTTCCAGAACGCATCGATGAAACAATCACAGGTTTTCTCCTTTTTCTTTCTCCTTTGTGCAGGATGTAAAAAGCGACAGCAAAAACGCAAAGAAGAAGAACAACAAAAAGACGAGCAAGAACAAAAGCAGCTTGAGTCGCTCGAATAAGAAGAAACCAGGGATGCCCAACGTTTCCAATGATCTGTCGCAGAAACTTTACGCCACAATGGAGAAACACAAAGAGGTATGGAGGCACACGCAGAGCGGCCCATCTAACCTGCTGATTACTGTTAAATATTACAGCAGTCTGGTGTTTGTGGTCCAATTCTGACATCTATGTCAGCCAGTAGCATACAAGAAGAAGACCTAAAGCAAATTAGTCATCACTTATTTATATAAGGAACAGAGATGATGTCACGCCTCTGTATTAGAATGAAGTTGCTGTAAAGTAAATATAAACTGAATATGGATTTGCATCTTTTTTTTTAGTTGTTTGCCTGTGTAGCATAATAAAAAAAAGCAGTCTTCATCTGAAACTGATCCCTAACCCTAACTCTGATCTCTCTAAAACACAAATAATTTTAATCCATCATGTTCAATAACAAATATGGGCCAAAAGATTTGTTTGTTATTAATCTTTATTTAACCAGGTGAGTTATTGAGAATGAATTCTTATTTAGAAATAAGAATGATTGTGTTTGTATCACAAACACAATAAAACCAAAATGTGTATACATAGAATAAAATGTAATATTTTAGCTGAACCGTGTAGGTTTCAGACAGCATCTTCATTAAAATATATTTAAAATTTTCTGGTTATTCAAAGGTAAGACAGAATATAACATTTGAACCACTCTGGATTGGGCTGGTGTTCGTCCAATCACGAACACCAGCCCATATCTCTCGGCACCTTTACTGAATAATCTTAACATGGCAGTATACAACTATAAAAAAATTTGTTTTACGTATTTGTCAAAATTTGTAAAACAATTTTGACAAATATTTTGACAGTATAAGTATATAACTAATCTGTGAAAAACTTGAGCTCTGCACTCTTGCAGTGTAAACTGCAGAAATACATAAGACAAACAACCAATCAGAGCCAGGGGGAGGGTCTTATAGCGCCGTCAATCATGCTTGTTCTAACCCCCTTTCCCTTGCTCTCTGCTATGCTACACCTGGTTCACCACAATATAGCCTGCCAGGAATGCCAAGACTAGTTAGCATAGCCTTTGCATAAATGTGCATAAATAGTTTTCCTGGAATAGTAAGTTTTGTTTTTTTTTCTTCCTGCTATTAGCACATTGAGCAGCACTGGTTGACAATGCTGCTCAATTGTCAATCTGAATTTATCAAATTGACAACCAATCTGGCTATGATTGATTGGTGGAGCTCAATCTTTTCAGATTACCTGTCTCATATTATAATGTTGCAACATGGTGACAAATCAGAAAAAAAATATTACTGCAGCTTTAAGTGAACTCCTTTGTCTGTCTTGTTTTTTTTAAAGACTGCTAATCACCCATCTCTCATCTCTTCCTGCTGCCAGGTGTTCTTTGTGATCCGGCTGATTGCGGGTCCCATGGCGAACGCCTTGCCCCCCATCGTGGACCCTGACCCCCTGATGGCATGCGACCTGATGGACGGTCGGGATGCGTTTCTGACACTGGCCCGGGACAAACACCTTGAATTTAGCTCATTGAGGAGGGCCAAGTGGAGCTCCATGTGCATGCTGGTGGAGTTGCACAACCAAAGCCAGGACCGCTTTGTTTACACGTGCAATGAGTGCAAGCACCATGTGGAGACCCGCTTCCACTGCACCGTCTGTGAGGTGAGTGTCAGAGTGGAGGGTCGGACCTGTTGAAGTTGGAAGGTATACTGGACAAGTGTGGACATAGATTTCTGTTTCCAGACTTTATCTCTTACCACATAATGTCACCTATTCTTTACTTTTTGTATCCGAGTCTGGGAACGCATTAAATATCTCCATGAAAAAAATGTCGATAAATTATAACTTTCCCTTTCTGTAACTTTCATCTTAATTGTTCTGTCTGTGGTGTTTGCTACAGGATTACGACCTGTGCATCACCTGCTACAACACTAAGGGCCACGAGCACAAGATGGAGAAGCTAGGCTTGGGCTTGGACGATGAGAGCAGCAACCAGGCCGCTGCCACCACCCAGAGCCCAGGAGACTCGCGCCGCCTCAGCATCCAGCGTTGCATCCAGTCCCTGGTCCACGCCTGCCAGTGTCGCAACGCCAACTGCTCCCTGCCGTCCTGCCAGAAGATGAAACGGGTCGTCCAACACACGAAAGGCTGCAAGAGGAAAACCAACGGCGGCTGCCCCATCTGCAAGCAGCTCATTGCATTGTGCTGCTACCACGCCAAGCACTGTCAGGAGAACAAGTGTCCAGTGCCGTTCTGCCTGAACATCAAGCACAAGCTGCGGCAGCAGCAGCTACAGCACCGGCTGCAGCAAGCCCAGATGCTGAGGAGGAGAATGGCCAGCATGCAGAGGGTGGGCCAGGCCCCTCCGGGCGGCCCACCTGGGGGGAACGGGCTGCCGTCTCCGAGTGGCAACAACGGCGCAACCGGTCCGGCCACCCCAACATCTGTTGGTACACAACCTCCGACCCCACAGACCCCCACCCCGGGCAGCATGCCCCCGCTTCCTCAGCCGCCAGGAGTTCAGATGGGCGGGATGGTCACTCCGGGTCAGCAGCCAGGCAGTGCAATGACCCCTCAGCATCACCACCAGCAGTTCCAGGCAGAAGGGATGATGATGTCTCCTCAGCAGCAGATGGTGAATCAGCAGCAGGCGCCCAACGTGCAGCAGCTGCAGCACCCTGGAGGTTTACCTCCGTACAACCCCAGACCACCAGGGCCGGCGTCTATCCATCAGTCGCTAGGGAAACCTGTGTTGGGTCCAGCCACCCCACCCCAGCAGCAGCAGCAGCCCAACCAGGGACAGGGGTCCATGCCTGTACAGAGCCAGCCGCAGGGGCCTCCTCTAGCTGCTGTAGAGACAGCCCTAAAGATCCAACGACTAGCAGAGACCCAGAGTCGGATGGCTCAGGCCCAGGCGCAGATTCGTGGCTTGGGGCAGGGCGGCATGATCCCCCAACACCCCCACCACCAGAACAGCCCGGCACAGATGGTAATGCCCCACATTGGGGCCCAGGGCATGGCCCCCCAGACTCAGGGAGTGGTTGGCAGGACTATGTTGGAATCGCAGCAACACGGGATGGTAGCTGGCACACAATCCCAGCTGACCTCTCAAATTCAGCAACCACTTCAGTCAGCAAACCAGCAGTGGGGGGGCCCCAGGGGGCCGACCATGAACCCACAAACAAGGACAGCTATGATGGGGTCTATGCCCCCCCAGCAGCAGGCTGCCATCACTCAGCAGCAGCAGCCACCAATGAATCCGCAGCAGACCCAAGCAGGAAACCGAGGTTTGATGCAGGTGTTGGGTGTGTCAGAAGGCGCAGCAGGGGCCGCTGGGCTGATGCAAGGAGGGGGAACGAGTAACTTGCCCCAGGGAGCAGTGCAAGACCTTCTGCGTACCCTCCGCTCCCCAACATCACCCCAGCAGCAGCAACAAGTCCTCAACATCCTGCGCTCCAACCCAACTCTGATGGCCGCCTTCATACGCCAGAGAACGGCCCGGTACCAGGGTTCTCAGGGAGGCCCTGGGGGGCCGCCAGCAGGGGGCCCTGGAGGTGTAAGGTTCCCAGGCTCTGCTGGAGGCTTGCCCAATGTAGGGGGACCTGGAGCCAACCCGCTTGGCAACTTGGATGGACAACAACAGGTTAACGTTAACCAGATGGGGATGAATATCGCTCAGGGTGGAGCCGGGGGAGGCAACATGCCCACCATGGTCCAGCTGCAGCAGCTGCAGCAACAACAGCAACAGCAGCAGCAGCAGCGTCCCATGTTGCAACAGCAGATGGCTGCTCTGCAACAGCAGCAACAGGGAGCAATGCAAGCTGGACAACAAGGCAACCTGGCAAATATGAATCCTCAGTTCAGAGAGTTGCTAATGAGGAGACAGCTACAACAGCAGCAGCTACAGCAGCAGCAGCAACAACAGTTGCAACAGCAGCAGCTACAGCAGCAGCAGCAACTACAGCAGCAGCAGCTACAGCAGCAGCAAATGGCGAACCATGGGCCGTTCCAGCAACAGCAGCAAGCGCAGCAGAGCTTCATGCAACCTGGACAAGGACAGGCAGGGATGCCTCCGTCCTCTCAGCCGCAGTCTGCAGGGGGCGCTGTGGGGGTCCAGCAGCAACAACAAGGACCACAGGGGGGACAGCAAGGGTACCCCATGTCACAAGTAGCTGCTGCGCTGCAGCAGAGGCTGCATCAGGTGCAGATGCAGCAGAACCCCATGGGAGGTCACCAAGGACCTGATCTGAGTGGGGGGGGTTCTGGGCCCCCCCTGCAGTCCGGACAGGGTACCTCAGGGCCGGGGCAGCAGCAGGGTGGAGTCGGAGTGCCACAGCTGTCCCAAGGCATGGTTCACCAGAACTTCCAGCAGAGGCTGCTGCAGCCATCACACCTGGGGGGCGGCTCGCCCGCCCAGCACAGCAGCCCCATGAGCCCCCAGATGGCCCAGTCGCCCCACATCCCGGGCCAAGGCGGCCTCGGCCCGGCAGGATCACTGGGCAGCCAGGTTCGCTCCCCTCAGCCCTCCCCCCGGCCGCAGTCGCAGCCGCCACACTCCAGCCCGTCCCCCCGCATGCAGCCCTCCTCCCAGCCGCAGCCCTCGCCTCACCGCATCTCTCCGCAGACGCAGAGCGGGTCGCCGCACCCGGGCCACCTCGCCCAGCACCACCCCAGCATGGCTCCGCCCCAACCGCCGCAGGTCCAGCAGCCAACTTTGTCCCAGCAGCAGCCACCAGGGGGCTCCGTGGATCCCAGTCAGTTCAGTGACCAGAACTCCATCTTGTCCCAGCTGAGCGGGATGGCAGGGATTCACGGAGGGCAAGGCACGCAGCCGGACATGCTGGGGGGAAACAATAACAACGGCAGCAGCAACAGCCAAGAGCTCAACCACAATCTCATGTAGCCTCGCCTCCACTTTTTGCTCTGACTTGTTGCCCCAGACAACAAACTGCCATACAGCGAGCCGGGGATTTTAGAAGTTTTTATTTTTTATTTAAGCATTTTTGTGATGTATAAATACGAACTAAAGCTTCCTTCCTATGGGAGATGCGACTTTAATCTTAGAAATCAATAAATGAATAAATTAAAAACAATGGTAAGTTATTGCTGTTAATATATATATATATATCTATATATTTTTGCCAACTGTGTACAAAAAGGCAGAAGGGTAGAGTTTCTGGTGGAGATATTTCTTCCTTAAATATGACAATATTTTCGGGGACTGAGTATTTTGCCTTTTTAAGAAGATTTTTAAGATTTCAAATGTGGTTATAAAAAAGTTAAAGTGAGTGATGTACCTTTTTTATAAATATACATCTATATATATATATTGTTTTCCTCTGAAGCACCCTGTCATGATTGTATTTTCCAGTCTGATTATTTTGTATTTTCGTTCCGTCGATGAATCGTAAAAGGAACACGAACATATCTTCCGTTACAGCGGTCTTCTTCAGAACAGTGAACACAGCTTTGTACGTGACTGCAGCAAATTCCAGATATTTATTTACTTTGAGCAGGTGGGAGGAAATGTGTGTGTGCGCGCGCTCGCGCCAGCTTTATTTTGTAGGTGTGTGTGAGAGAGAATCAGGGGTTTCTATTAGAGGTTTTCGTTAAACATTTACCGTGTTTCGGCAGATTCTGGCCACATGTACCTGACGGATTGCACCCACTTCTCAGCCTTTTTGTGAATATGCATCCCTCCAGTCCCTTTCACCAATCCCCTACAAAATGTGGAGGAATAAAAAGGCGTATTGCCGTTTTTCTTTCTTTTCTTTTTTTTCCTCAATAAGGTTGTAAATATTTTTCCAGCGCTGTTTTTATGTGACATATGAAAGATTGAGCAAGTTCCGCCTTCACCCTCTACCTTAACGGTTTTCCTTTCAATTATTTTGCCTCTTTTGTTTCTCATTTGCAGCAGCAAGGTTTGATTTGTTAGTACTGTAAAAATAGGAAGTTGTGGACTTTGATATATTTTTTTTGTTTTTCTTTGTAAAGAAATGTAAAAAAAAAAAGTGTACATATTTAAAAAAAAAAAAAAAAATCTGTGCAAACGACATGTTTTTGCTCCTTTTCTTCCCCCCTTCTTCATGGAATATGTGCTGTGTCTGAAACAAAAAGACAGAAGTGCTCCTAAGCTACTGTACAGTATTAACCTTTTTTTCTTTTTTCTAAAGTGTACAGTATGGGTTGTTGTAGGTCACAAGCACCAATGCGCCTTTTTTTTTAGTGTATTTGTTGACAAGGTTTTGGAGAGGTAGGGGCTGTCGCACTCGCGTTATTGTAGACACAAAAAAACAAAACAAAAAAACTTCCGCGGTAAACCTGCACAAAACGGAGCCAAAACAAGGGATTGATATGAAAGACCGAACATTTGGTTGTTTAGCTTTTTACAGAGAGGACTGAAGACACAATATTCACACGCTTACTATTTGTTTTTCTCTCAAAGTCGGGCTTGTTGGGTATGGGGAAGGAACACATCAAAACCAGGTTGCAATATATCTCGAGACTTATTTTATAAATAAGAAAAAAAAAAAAACATGGATGAACTGTCTTTTATATATAGATATATTATTTAATTTAATTTTTTTGGAAATAAAACTTGAAGCTACAGGAATTATTAGATAAAAAAAATGTTTTGTTTTCTATTAAAGGTGTTATGGTGATGAAAAAGACACTGCAGACAGTTATTGGATTTGCCCTGGAGAGGCTGTGGAGTTCATTCTACCATCCTTTTGATGAGATGTTTTATGTACATGAATAAAGTTGTATACATATTGAATCACTGTACAAACAGATGGCAACTGAACAAATTTTTGTCAATTTCTTTTCCTAAAAAGAGACTGGAAATAAGATATTTAAATTTGTTTAGTATTCAAATGGAATCGCTGACCACTTTTTTTTTCTCTCTCCTTTTCTTCCTCTTAACAATTTTGGTGCTTGCTGAGAGAAAGCAAAAATAACTGTTGCTTAATTTTTTTTAAGTTATTTTGGTGGTCTGATTGTTTTTTTGCCAATAAATTAATTGTACAATAAAGTATGTTTGTACTATTGGAAAAAGTAACTTGCTTTCTTCTTTTCCACAACTATCAAATCGGTTTGTCATCTAGATAAGTAATTTATGCAGAAATCCATAAATACAATGTAAAGTGCAAATATAGAAAACACATGATCTAGAATAGTTTCCAGTGTTCTTTACGGTCTGACCATTTTGTTTCTTATAAAATGTTTCTAAAAAGGCTGAAGCAGTTTTGAATTAAGTAGAAAGTACAGAAATTGACATTTTTCAAGTTAATACATCAAATGTGTGAAAGTTAGGAAAATTTTAAGGGATGTTTCAACCTCAGACTTAGTTTGGACTGTTGAAGTGAGGATGATACCATGGTGACATCCAAAGAGCTGATCAATTCAACAAAGTATTTGTGCCATATTAGATGGGGGTGGGGAGTGAAGTACATTTTACCTAAAAAAACAAGGAAATATTTAGATTAATCTCAGAAATGTTCTAGAACAAAAGTAGGAAATTTCTGAGCTTGACAAGTCGAAATTTTTTGTATTTGAAACTGAAATTTCCAAAACAATTTTTTGTTTCTTTTATTTTTAATGAGAAACACAAGGATAAGTTTTGGTGCTTACTGCTAAGTAAATAACTTAAAACTTTCCAATAAATTCATAACTTCTAGCTGGTTAACGTACTCGAAAGTGCATCAAAGAACATGCAGTGGATTTTTCCATTATCGGTATTTCAGATCACGGACAGCTACTCACTCGCTCCACCTCGATAAAAGATGGCCGCCAAAGTCATAGTAAACATGTGCAACATTTATTTTCATGTTACCCAACAAGCAGTCGAAACACGACAACATTTGATAGACTGGAGCAGGTAATGTGCGCATTCACATCTGCGCTCGGTGGTGGACAGATGCGGCACAAGCGACAACAGGAGGCAACACGAAGCCCTGTAGGGGGCGCTTGTTCTATCACATCAGTACAGTTACTCTGTAAATGGAATCTGGTCATAACAAACTATAAAACAATCGTGCAGTTATATGCAGGACCCATACACAATAAATATACATTCAGGTCAATGTAGAAAAATGACTAGAAAAATGTGTTTCTGCTTACGGTCCAACCAGGCGGTATCCAGGCAACAGTTTCTGTCTTACATCAGTGGAGAGGAGAAAAACAAAACACTGGTAGTAATTAGTCATATGGAGAGATATTATTCTTAAAAGCTCCACGGATACGTCGAAACAAACAGTGCAGTGGTAGGCACTTTCATTTTCACTGATAAACGGTCCATCATCATCATCACCATCACCATCATCAGGACAACATCACCCCAGATCCTGTGTTCACAGAGTCTGGCTAAAGCTACTGGGTCATTAAATGTGCAGTGCCTCACAACCCTTACAGTCATAAACATCAGTGTATTTTAATAGTTTTTTATACACAATAGACCAACACTAAGTAGTGTATACGTAGACTGTTCTGGAACAAATCTTGAGAAGCTGAGTTCATGCAGAGATTTCTGCATATGCATGACTCTGTGAACTCAAAGTGCCTTCTGAGTTTATTTATAGGTAGCAAAGTAAGTGGGGCTGATTTCAAATGCACACAGTTCCATAGGACTGAAGCGATTAATCTGTAATAATTGTCAACTAATTTATTAATTAGTTGACAATTAATAAATTGTCAACTAATTAATTGTTAACTAGAGCGTACAGACTCAAGCAGAGGCCAATTGCTGAGAGAACAACATATTCAGAGCAGTAATTAAGCTAAAAAAGATATACATTTTACATTTAAGATAAAAAAAAAAACGTTTATCTGTAAATATGTTCTACACAGAACGTCTCCAGAATTGTTTCTGTTTGTGTTTTTTTTTTTTTAATTTTTATCTGAACCTGCAAACAGCAGATAAAATCAAATACATTAGCCTGGTAACGTTACACCATCGTTGTAACGATGAGATTCTGAAAGTCTGAAACTGTAATGAAACTTCTGGTCAAGCTCTGATGGACACACACCAGTGTGACTGTGTTAACACACCACCATAATACATTCTGTCATGTGGTTTCAGAGTTTGGTCCGTTTGTGTCGTCTGCTTTAGGGTTTCACGGCGTAGAGCTGCGTGGTTGAGAGAAACTATGCTGTGCGTCTTTGCAGTAGAGGAGAGAGGCATGCAGGCGGCTCGACTCGTCTGTCAGTAGACTTTGAAACGCTACAAACCCAGTTTGGAGTATGTACAACATGTCTGAGTCCAGAATAATGTCTGGTTAGATTAGGGTGGAAGAGAGGAACTGGTGGCTGTGTTTACATGCACAGAGGACTCCTCTTCTTCACATGGACTCATCCAGATCCCTTCTAGTTCGTCATCAGCGCTCCAGTTCATTCTGATATGTTAGAAAGTGCATTTCCTCGTCTTATATCTAAAATGGCTGCATTTTATGCTAATTTTTTGCTATGAATTACACAATTTCACATGAGAAAATATTCTTTCAAAATAAGGTTGATTGGGTGTTAAATGTTCAATTAATCAAGTATGTTGATCATTATGTAAAGAAATACAAATATGGCACCTAGCTAGCTGTTAAAAAGTCAGCTAGGTGCTAGCAGATGAGTTTTCCTGCTCATCAGCTCCATGCTAGCATCAGATAGCTAATGGGTCCTTGAGGTTGTTGTGGTGTTAAATTTGACACACGTTACTGTTAGAGACAGAATCTGAGACCACGGTGGGGGAAAGAAAAACTAACAACTCTGGAGTTTAGTTACATTTAGACCCCGAGGGTTCTCAGTTCACTGGAGATACAAAAACATTGTTTGAAAATTCCCTCTTCTGGCTACATCTTTCTCTGTTACAAGCTGATTCTTCCTCCACGTTCTAGGTAACTTGGTTAACTCAACCAGCATGATGATAAAAGTTTTATCTGCATTGCTTATTGGATGTGGGAGAACTCTCCCTGCGATGGACTGGCGACCTGTCCAGGGTGATGGCAGCTGGAGATGGGCATCAGCACCCCTCCTGACCCCGGTGGGATAGGGGAGTAAAAAATGGATGGATGGATGAATGGATGGATGGATGGATGGATGGATGGATGGATAAATGGAGAACCCTCTGTGACAGAAAGAAAATGTCACAAGCTAAATGAAGAAACCCTTTTGGAAACCAATGTTTTCTGGATTGAGCAAAAACAATAAAACTATTTCTTCTGGTCAAGAAGTCTGTATGTTCTCATAAGTAAAGAGGTTTTATTGCTGGAAATAACTGTCCACCAGCCTAAACAGAAATGTGTTATTTAAAATGTTTTTTGAAGAAAACCTTTAAGCCAATCACCAGCTGCTCTCAGCTGTCTGTGCTTGTGTCATTTCCTTCCTGTCAGCTACAAGTACGTGATGGGTATGAACTCCAATGTATTCCATTTAAAGTGACCAGATCAACCATACATTTCAAAAATATTCATACATTTTGAAGATTTCCAGCTTTTGGTCATGTTTAAACCGTAACTCTTGTGCTTTATTGCCATTTTACCAGAGAGACCAACACAGAGTGGAGCATAATTGTGAAGAGAAAAGTAAATCATGGTTTGAACACTCTTACTTGTCAAAATCTGAAAAGTGTTTTCTATCAGAACCTATATCACATATTATGATGTGATACGTTTGATAATAAATGAACTGACAAAATGAGTGTGAGGACACAGCATTTCTATAAGTTTTGTGCCTTTCTGCTACACACTGACAACTATATGTACAGTTTTCCTCTGAACACTTTCTAAAAACCTGCCAAATGTTGGGCGAAGCAGCTCAGACTTTAACCGCCCGCCCCAAGCTGCTCTTCCCAGCCTCAAAAAAGGAAACCCGTCTAATCTGGCAACACTGGTAGAACTGTTGTCGTGAATTCAAAATGAATGCCACATTTGAACTTAGACTTTCAATCGTAAAAAATGTTGATAACCAGACCTCATTCTCTTTTGATTTTCTATGTCTACCCCGTGTGTTGGTCTGTCTCATTAAATCCACATATCACACAGTGACGTCTGCGGTTGTGACATGACGAAAAGAGGACAAGTGCAAGGGGTGTGAATACTTTTGTAAGGCACTGCTGACTCTGTGCGTATAAACCAAGCGGCTCCAGCAGCGTGTCAGAGTCAGTGCCTCCAGCAGCTCTGAGGGGCCCCGTCACCCACCTGCTCCCACACCTCCAGGCCCCAGTCCCGGAAGAATCCTCTGGCCGCTCTGGACTCCCTGAAGGTCACTGTGAGGGCGTTGAGGGTGACGTCTGTGACCGTCACCTCTCCTGGGCCCACCATGGGTCGCCACAGTTTGTCTGACTCGGCCATACCGCTGGACCCCACTGCTGTGCTCCAGTTGTCTGGGCCCCTGTGTCCTAAAGGAAAGGTAAAGGGTCAATGAAGAGGAATGAAACTTGTTTATTTGTATCATTTGTGGTTAACATGTAGCATATGATAACAGTGAAAGCTACACAACATGAGGAAAGCTCATAAATGAAGGTTTTTATTTAAATGTGAATAGAAAAATGTGCCTTTAAAAGCAGCAGTATGTAACTTTTATGAAATCATTTTTTTTACATGTTGAAACTGTCACTATGTCGTCACTGAGAAAATCTGTGGAAAAAATGGAGCGCCTCTGCCTTTTCCCAGTGCTAACTAGAAACAACCAATCAGAGTCAGGAGGCGGGATTTAGCGCTGTCAATCTAACATAGCATGTTAGGAATGCTAAGGTTAGTCAGCATGATGGTGGATAAACTGCTTTGCTGGAATGATGAGATGTTTCTCCACCACTAGCACATTTAGCAGCAAGGTTGATTGACAGCACTAAGCCCCTCCTCCTGGCTATGATTGGCTGTTTATGGTTGGGAGCTGTGAATTTCTTCAGCTTTGTGATGAGGAGGAAATTGTTCTTTTCACAGATTATCTGCCTCATATTACTCTGCCAAAACATGCTGACAGTTTTAACATATTTGTTTTATAAAAGTTACATCTTGCAGCTTTAATGAGCCTCTGGAGGATTTGTTCTATAATCGGCTCAGGATGACGCAAGGCGATGGCTGTATGCCCAGAAAACAAGCCAAACTGGGACAAGACTGGTTGGATTAAACTCTCTGACCAAGTGACACACATACCGTTAAAAACACCTTCTCCAATCTCAGCCTCCTCTTCCTCTCTGTGTTCACTATCCTCTGCACTATTCTCTTCCTCCTCTTCCTCTTCGTCCTCCTCCTCCCAGGCCTCTTGTGAGGGACTCTGGAGGTTTAAGCTAAGTCGTCTGCTCTGCTTGCTCTTTCGATGCGTTCGAGAAGGAACGCAGGCGTCATCCTCATCCTCCTCATCGTCAGGAACCAGGGAGCGCGTCAGAGATAGACGCAGGCGAGGAGGAGGCTTGGCGGGAATCTTGTGAGCGCTGCGGAGATCCATGGTGTAAACGGTGTCCTGAAATGATAAAATGAGCTTGAAAAGGTTTGGCAGCATCATAATGTGGGGAGGTTTTTCTACAAAAGCAACAGGGAAGAAAGGTGCAGAAAGTTTGGGGGCTGATGTGGACTGATTTCATGTGGAAAAACATGAAGCTCCTTGAAAGGTTTTTGGAGATCTCTAGATGTGTTGATCACGTTACCTGCAGCAGCAGTCGTTTTGACTTGACTCCTTTCCTCCTGTGGCCGATGACTCTTTCTCTCTCTTCTCTGGGAAAGTGAACAAAAAAAGGATTGGGTTAGCTGAATTTGCTGTGTCATCCCTCGTATTGTAAATAAATGCCAGTGAAGCTCCGCGGTAGCATGCCTGCATCCTAAGTGCACTACGGAGCGTTAACACAGATCCTTCCTCCCAGGAGCTGTTAGCCTCCAGAACCATCACTGCTCACAACAAAATCAAGAAGTGTTTACACCCCTGCTGTTTTTTTGAACAATTTTACCCATTTTAAGCCACGTTTCTGCTGTATTCACACTGATTTTTTTTCTGTTTTCATAAATTGTACATAGTCTGTTTAATGTCCATTATGTACGGTACATTTTTTTAAATTGATCCTTATCAGCTGCACATTGATTGGATCAAAGTATGCTATTTCTGATAACTACACAGGATGTTGAATTTATAATCTTGTCCTTAATGTACAGTGTGTTATTTTTCTTTTTTTGTTTTTTTTACATTTTTACATTTCAAAACATTAAAAGAAACCAAAACACACAAAAAACAGACAGGAACAGATAGCTATAAATGAATAGTTTATAGCTATTCATTTATAGCTATAAACGCTTCAGTCTAGGTAATTCACACCATTACAACGTTGCGGACATATACACAACCTCATGTCTATAGTGTAATATTCGTAAATGTATTTATTTTTGTTGTTGTTGTTTTTTTTTGACATTTTTAATACTTTTTTATCTTGGTGTGAACCTACATCTGAATTTGCCCACTGTGAAGATTTCAGTGAGAGATGAGAAATGCTAAAAACCTGACAACACCAGAGCAACGTCAGACTGGCTCATGTTGTTTGTGTTCCGTTTGAAGGAGTTTCTCACTTGTCCTCGAACGCCTGCACCAGGCGCCGGTCCAGGATGTGCTCCTCAGGTTCCCAGGTGCTGTACCTGTGAGCCATTGTAAGAAAGAGATATTCATTTTTCCATTAACTCCATCTCTCTTTGTCTTTTTCATCTAGTTGGCAAATGAAGCGACTCCGACTTCATCAAAGAACATCCCATTAAAACAAAGACTGAAAAAAAACAAAACAAACTAAGCTAATCTGAGCTCCATCTTCTTGAGCCAAAGGAGAAGTTTTGATTGAAAGACTACTTAGTCAAAAAATGAAAAGGAGTTTGCTTCTTTAAAATCTTTTTAAAATTCATGGAATTTATTTTCATTTTTTATACTGTATGAAGAAAAACAAAACAGAAATCCAGACATGTTAAATCTTAAAACCAAACAGAACATGTCTGAATTTGATGTGAGCTGCGTCGCCGTTTGAGAGAGTAGCTCATCTAAAGTATTGTTTTGGAAATCCTTCACAGAAACCTCTGAATGCATGCATAATTGATTGGAGCGAACTTCCATATCAGCTTAATGTTTGATCAGGCTGAGCTTCTAGCCGCACATGAAATAAACAGAGGACAACAGAACATCTGGCGAGTTTGAACAGCAATAAATTAAACTGAAAATATCAATTTATGCCATATTTTTAAATCGGTGAAGACATTATTTTTATTCAACATCTCTAGAGCATCTCACATGTTCACTGTATTAAAATTTAACAAGCTGATATAAAAATTTTCTAGAGAAAAAACCCCTACTCTTTAGTATTATTGCAAAACTATTGGAACCACAGGAACATTTTCATAATTTGACAATTTTGAGGGGGGGGATTTATGAAATGTTCTTTCAAACTCCAACTTCAATTCAAATCGGAATAAAGCTGTTGTGTTGCAGAACAATTAATCGCAGGATAAATTAAATTGAGCTAGATCATTTCCATTCTGATGATTAATATTTTTTGAAGGTCAGTTTTGTTAACAGAGACATCATGATCCATTTTATTTATGGTTTCTGTTGTGTTTTATTTATTGTTCTTGGTTTTCCAGTTCCAGTGTTAGTTTTTTGTTTTGTTTTGTTTTGTTTACTAAATTAGAGTTTATTGGTCTTTGAGAAGGGGGAGTATGCATTATTATGCCATTATTGATGTATTACCTGAAAATGGTATCAGAGCAACAATGTCTATTGCAGTAACTTCTGGGAACAAACTCAGTGTTTACACCCTGCTGTTATTTCCAATTTCTTTTAAATCTTCTGTAAACTGTCTGTTGCTCCTTTCTATATTAATAGGGTGACTGTGGCTGTATGGTAGAGTAGTCGTCTTGCGATCGGAAGGTTGTAGGTCAGATTCCAGCTTCCTCCTGCCACATGTCGATGTGCCTCTGGGCAAGGCACTTAACCCCAAATTGCCTACCGATCTGCGTATCGGTGTATAAATGTGTGAGCGTTTGTGGGGGTGAATGGGTGAAAGTGACTCTAGTGTAAAGTGCTTTGAGTGGTCAAAAAGACTGGAAAAGCGCTATATAAGTTCAGCCCATTTACCATTCTATGTACATATTACACATTTTTTCAAAATTACCCTCCTCAGTTGCAATTTTTTAAATCATTTTGCTATTTTTAGTAGTTTTACAGTATTATTTTTCTTATTTTGTAAAGTGTACACTTTAGTATTTTTCAGTTCTTTCATATATTTTTCCACCTTTGTTTCATTTAACCTTAACATGCTGCCCACTGTGGAACTAGATATTTTTATTCTATCCTACATAGTTGTGTTACTTTATTGCACATGTTGTGCACATGATTAGATTTTTTATATAAAGCTGAGGATCTCTTTAGATGAAATACTCCATGTCTACATACTCACTTTGGAGGCCATCCTTTCCACTTCAGCAGGTACTCCACATTACCCTGTGGAGAAAAGGTTCCAGACCAGCATCAAAGGAGCAGAAAATAACAGCTTTTAGAGCTGCGTTGTTTTTATGATAATTCTTTGGTAGCTCTGCATCATTGCTTTGCAGTTCATGAGACATATTAAAGACTGAGTGAAAGGTGCCAGAAAGCTTTGTGAAATACAGCCGGTTTATTTCTGATCAAAATATTCCATCCAACCTTCACTTTTAAGATTCTTCCTGTGGCAACTTGAAATGTCTTATTTATCTTCTGTTGGATCCACATTGAGTTCTTGAGATGATGCTCTTTCGTCACATGACGAGTAATATAATATTAATATACCAACCAAAGCACTCAGAGTTCGTCATTTCTTGATGAAGTCATCCTGTTGTGACCTCTCGGCTCTTAAAGGTATTCTCAGTGGATGAGGTCACCACTTTCCCAAACTTCATCTAGATCCCATGAGGATATGAAGGTGCATTATAATCAGGAATAACTATATTTGGTCTGATAAATCCATCTCAATATTTAACTTTAACCTAAGTAGAAAATTGAGTATATAAAAAAACATGTCTATATTGTAAACGCATGTAATATGACATGATATTCAGTAAATAAGTTTAACATAGCTCTTACTCATCAAACTACCATCTGAAACTCTGTGTTTGTTGTTTGGTTACTGTATGAAATCACCATGAACATCAGCGGTTCTATATTTAAACAACAGAGTGTGAATGATGTCTGTAAATCGAAACAGACCGTTGGCTCTCGTGAACTCCTAAAATTTACAACCATCTAAACATATTTATGCAAAAGCATACACCAATTAACTATTAATAAATCTTAATAAAATATTTTTTCTCATTATTTTTTCAGATTTGCCTTAAACTAGCTAGACTTTCAGCTCTTTAAATGTGACGTTTGAAGAGTCTGACATTTCTTACAAAAACTCCCCAAAACATGAATTATAATTCATAAAACAAGTAGTAGAGGAATCAGGTTTTGGAGGACAAGTGACAACACGGATTCTGTTGCAATCTTACTTTAATGTGGCATCAGCTTCTCCCTCTTAAGCTTGACGTGGCCAGAAATGCCCAAAGACTCACATTGAAACTGCATCGCTTTGATCTCAGTTGTTACAAGTGAAGCCAGACAAAACTCTGCATTTAGGATCTCTTTATACAGACTTTTAACTGACAGATCCCCTTTTTTCCAGCTTTAAAACTGAAACTTTTTAATAGGGTGGAGTAAAAAATTAGTTTAAAGTCCAGTGTTAATCATAATAAACAGATAAAAAAAATTTTTTTTAAATTTTGCTCAATTTAAATGTGTGCTCACATTTTAGCCTACCTCTACACCCAGTACAATGCTCAGAAATAAAGCAGAAATCAGAGTCTCTCAGGTTCCTCTTTTGAGCTCCAGAACCCTTAAATTCTAGGAACGCACCTGTTCATGTCAACAACATGGCACGAGACCTCCTCAGCAGGCAGACAGGCCCGTAATAACAGTTTGCCTGAATGTTTCCTCGTAGAGCTTAATGAGTCAAGCAGCTTACGCCAGAAGATGCTGCGCAGTTACAACTATTAGATTCAGGGGACACCTGACCCCGTTAAAAAGCCTCTTCATTAGCTAACCAGGTTAAAAGACAACTGTGCTACTAATATCTCAGGCATTAATTCGCATCCTCCCTCCCAAAACAAACACATGACACCGCAACGCACGCTGACATTACCCCGCTGCTAAACACGTCATTAATAATTGACGTCCGACTTTTGAACCCTTACCTTTCGAAGTCTTTTCTTCAGAATTGATTCCACGGCAAACACTTGCTCTCCAATGGCAGAGAGCTCCATCTCTCGTGCGCACCAGTCCTCCGCGGGGATTTAACTGTCAAACTGACGTCCTTCTTTCTCCCTCACAAACTAAGCTAACGGTAACTGCTACTGAGGGCGCGTGCCTCGGCTAAGTCCTCTCCTCTTTCTCTGTCGCCGCTTCGGTTTGCTCCCACTTTCAGAGGTCGGTTTATCTGGAGCGACTTCTTCCTCAGCAACTCGTCCAGTGACTTTACAAAATCTGCGACACATCTGCGCACCGCTCCGCGCGCGCTCGTGCCGTGGAAGCGCGTTCCCCGTGAAGGATGAGTCGGCGCGCGCCACTGGCTGCCTCATCGTCCTCGTTATTTACTGGATACCAAACGGTCGTAGTACTCTCATCCTGTAGCTCCCTTAAAGGAGCAGAGCATCAATGTGCTAACATTTATCAATGGGAATATAGCCACTTGTAAAAGTATTCACAGTGTTCTCACCCATTGAACAAATAGCAGTGGATCCATACATCTCTGCAATTTTCTGTTCCTTTAAAAGCACCACAGAACATAATAGGTGAAATAAATGTACAAATTTGCCCTTTATTACCATTTTAAACACAATGACACATGAAATGCCAAATATGAGGATTTTATTATTATTTTTTTATGAAAAAATAAAGTACACTGATAATCAGGATTCCTCCAGGGGGAAGGACTTAATGGATTGTCATGGCAATAAAGCAAAGGCATATGAATACAAATGTGCAACACAGGTCGCTGTGTCCGTGTTCAGTTAATAAAAATATCTGACAGTTCAAGCAGTTTCTCATGGATACAATGTGACATCACAGGATTACAGACAGGCCTTGAACATGAGGATGTTGCTTCAAATTTGAACTAAACATGCACAACTTATATATTTGGATTGCTTATTAAAAAAAAAAAAGAAGTGTAACAAATTCCTTGGCAGAAAAAAGCGAAAAGTCATCAAAAATGGAAGGGCATCTACCATTTCTCCTCCCAAATATAACAAACTGCTCCTTTGGATTTTCTGATATGGCGCCAAACTCCAAAGTCTACATATTTTTTATGTAAACAAGTTAAGGCCAATTCAATCACCAACATGTACAATACGAAGAGTTTAACGATTGGAGACGTGAACTTTTAATCGCCTCACAAACTACCAAAAATCTTTCTTTAGACACGACACCAGATCGCCAACAACTTTCACTTTTCATCCAACTTTCTAGACTAACACCTGCAAAAACTTCTTTTTTTTTTTTGCTCTCCAGGTCCTTTTAGGTTTACAAGCAAATAACTTTCTTCGCTGAACTACGCTTTAAAAACAACTTCCTTTGACCGAGATTCCTCCGATTACAGTCAATAACTTGCTGGGACAGTCAGTGATTTCCTTTTAAAGCTGTGTTGGCTGCTTTTCATATATGGGGAAAAAAAAAAAAAAAAACTACAGGAAGATGAGGAAAAGCCCTTTATCTGCCGAGTTCCTGTGCTACAGAGGACTGCTGTGACTGGGACCCTTTGGAAAAGTCACTGAGGCAACAAACCTAAAACCAAAACTCTGGCAACAACGAATCAGCACAAAGGGATATATTTCAGTGATAAAGAGTTAGCGTCTAAACTTTTAGTGTAAAGTCGTGATTTTTACTGTTGATCATTTCGTCAGTAGGAGTAAATAAATTCACTCAGTAAAAGGTTTTGCAGGTAAACTTTAAATCTGAAGTCAGCATGACTCACAGCATGAAAATTATCCTCCTGAATTAGTGGATGCATTTTGCTGCATTTGATCCGAAGAGGAAGAGAGTTTAGCATCAAACCCAAAAGATATATTTCTGTACTGACGGGCGATGTTTGTGTGTAGTGCAATACATCTTAAACAAATAACATATTTCTTTCCTTTACAGAAGCGTTTATACAGTGAGAAGAAATTTAGAAACACATGACTAGATGATCATCGATATAAGCAAGCTGGAGCACATATCCACTAGAGGGAGTACTTGGCCTGAGTGTTGCATTGCTTTGTTGCCACAATATAAAAAAGTGTTGCATTGGCAAAGATTCTACAGTAAAGGGTGAGTCGGTGCCAGAAGTGTAGGGAATTGCTGGAAAACACACACAGTTGGCGATGTGGTAAACCTCTCACTCTGAGCTGGGATTCGATGAGATCGAGTTGAGGGGAAAAGAAGTGAGGGTGCACTTTGGAGAGAAAGATGGGAAAATATGGAGTAAAATAAAACATAAAAAAAAAGCGGAGAAAAAAAAATAGTAAACGTAAAAATCAGCCTTTCCTTAGGTCCAAAACTCTCACAACTTTAGAAATTTGAGAAAATAAAAAGGGAAAGACAGAAAAAATAAGCATCGAAATATATATATATATAAAGAAAAAAAAAAAAAACCTCATTGGCAGGAACAGAATAGTCCCAGTTGTGATTCTTTGATTCGCTCTGTAAAGTGTTTGCCTCCTTCATTACTTTGTGTGTCGGATCAGCTAAGTGTTCACCAATGGCCGTGTAAACAAAACCCAAAAAAAGAAAAAAAAAAAAAAAACAGGCATGGTGGGGGGGAACTACAGCTGCAAGGGTGCATGGATGCAATTGGCGGTGCACAACGCTACTTCGTCTCCAGTTTGTCCTGCGACAGGCCCGTTTGGCTGATGTGACTGGCTGGTTGAACCCTCAGCCGTCGGAGCGCCATGTTTGGTGGACCTCCACCTCTTCTGAGACGACCAGCAGGAGTTCACAGTTCTTCCCTCGCAGCTGCTGACGGAGAAACTTCCTGATAAAGGAAACAAAAGAGTCAATTGCGCTAATGATAAAAATAAATAAATAAACGAGCATCAAGTTTTCAAGAGGCTAATGGGCAGAGTAAAGCAAAATACTTTGCTTTAGTAAAATGGACAGAGTGAGCAAAAGCTGGACAGAAGTCTGTTTTTGGAGAGTATGGGATAACATCTCAAATGTACAACAATTAGTGTATTAGGTGAATAACTGCATGTAAAATAATGCTTTGCTACATTTTCTGTCTACAACAGTAAAAATAATTCCAGGGTTTTTCCTGCTCGTCTGAGAGAGGGACACACAGGAGATTCCACTTTCTCTTAGGAACATATGTTACTTTTGTATTGCTAAATTGATGTAATCTATTAATATGCTTTGTACATATTTATTTCAAATATAATATTATTACATTATTATTACAATGGTTGAGCCGGGTTTCTTTTTGTAGTGCATGATCGGTGTGGCGGGATGTTGTTAAGAACACATTCTCAGAACACCTTGCCTCTTACCTGAGCTCATCAGGACTGCCAATAGGCTGAGGGTTGCGTAGCTTAGAATCCAGGTTGTAGTAGACACCTCCCACCTCTCTGACTCCAATCCAGTGCTGGCGTTTAAGTGGCAGCCGGAGGGGCCCCCAGCGCAGATTGGACGGCACGTTCAGGATAAAGCCCTCCACGTTGGACAGCTCAATGCTGCCTACATCCCTGGGGGAAGAAAAAATAAAAGCTATTTAAGCAAAGAACATCGTAAAACAAAACAAACAACAAAACGTTTGGATGCTATGCTGTGGTGTCTTACTTGATGAAGTCATTTGTAATTCTGTACAACAGTATCATATTGCGCACAATGGAAATCTTCTTGAAGTTTAAAATTTTACATTTCCCATCGCAAAGATTTTACAACTTAAAAGGTTTTTTTAATGAGATCCGAGATTTTAACTCTGGCCAAAGATAATTTTTCCAGTCCAAGTCTAAGTCAGGATTTATGTTTCTTTCCCGAAGTCCAAGTCAAGCCTAAAATCTTTCGCCTCGAGTCTCGTCTTTCACTTGTCTCCAAGTCTCTGATGATTGAGTCTCTGATGATTAAGATTATGTTTTATGATTTAAAAAGTATGCAATCTACTCCACTTATAATGCTGCAAGTTAGGAATTCAAATCCTGTCTTTTTTTATCTTTAGGCCTATTTTCACAAAGGAACAAAACTGTCTTTTAATCGGTTAACATTTAACTCAACAAGATAAAACGTTATGACCTGCTTTAAATTACTTTGAAAACTAAAATTAAATGACTGACATCTTCATTTCAAACTCAACAACAGGTGGTTCCACAAAGTATCGACTCATGGGGGCTAAATACTAAAAAATGTTTTGAATCTTGTAGAATTTTCTTTCTCCTTTACAATTGTTCACCACTTTGTGTTGGTCTTTCACACTAAATTCCAAATAATATATTTATGTTTGTGGTGGTAATGTGACAAAATATGGAAAACTTTCACAAGGGTGTGAATCCTTTTGTAAGCTGCAGTAAATCAATGTGCTGAGCTCAGCTGGAGCAGAGCGTTCAGTGAACATATCAATTTTTGGATTCTTCCCAATATTCAAAATCCTCTTCAAAGATTTTTAGTGGTGCTTACATCCCCTCATTTAAATCTATCTTTTTCAACTCTGCGTAAAACTGAAAGTACAACAAATATGCAAGCAAGCTTTGTGCTGCATAATAAAGTAACAGAAAGAGAGTCGTGTTTATGTTGTCAATTGATTAATGGCAGCGATTATGTTCCGGTTTTAGCACAGGCTGGAGAGACAGGAACTCATTTTCACAGAAAAAGGCAGACACTCCTGATGCCATTAGCAGTCCTGTGAGACTGATAGTGAAGATAGCACAAATACTGATAATAAAAAAAAGGCTAATTGATGGATCTTTGAAGACTCGGCTGATTAAGTCGATGTAGTTTTAGCGGAGGAAGCAGAGCCTCTGTGAAGAGCAGACCTCCTGTTTACATTTAGGATTTTAGTGAAGAATGCAGATGTTCGAGTTGGTTGAGGAGTTTCCTGTTCACAAGAGTCAAGATTAGAAACAAATATGAGAAAAAAATAAATAAATGAAATCAATCAAACATGTGGACCCGAGTAAAAGTGTTTATGTTTTGGCTTTGCAGTCTCTGCCCAACCCCCTCATGGATCATTCTGGGAAATAAACTAAGACAACAGCGGAGAACGCACTACAAATACACACACAAAAAAAATCTCAATTACAGAGTTTCACCACTGGATCTAAAATAGGACTCAAACAGACATAAGGGTTTTTGTTGGTCTAGTTTTCCAAGAAACAATACATTTGATGAATTTATCCACATCCTGCTGCCCTGACTAAGGGTGCATTCAAAACAAACTGGAGTTACTGGTGAGAGACCAGAAGAACATCTGTTCGTGCCACTGGTCAAGATCATCATGTGTGGCACAGCACATATTTATAGCTTGTGAATTTTTGGGGGCTTGGCTATTTTATTATTCATGCCAATGTTTGACTTATTTTCAACAAACCAGTTAGATTTATTTAGTTTGGTGCAGCAGGATATTTATAATTCCAAGGGAAACACGCAACTGGTGTTTCGCCAACAGCTGAGAAAGTGAACCGTCAACAAACACAAGTGGCCTCTTTGGAGATCTTACCCCAAAAATAACTACCTTAGAGTTCCAAAAGATTCATTCTGGTAGTTGTTCTATATTATTCAGAAGTAGAATCACAACAGGGCTGAAACGATTAATCAGATGAGTTATTGAAATAATCGTCAACCGTTTCAGTAATCGATAAATCGTATGCAGACTCAAAAAGAGCCAACACAGTCAGAGCAGTAATTAATGCAGAACTGTATGAAAAATATAAATATTTTGCATTTAAGATAAAAAGATATATATTTGTCTGTTAATCTGTTCTACCCAGAACTTCTCAAGTGGATGTTTTGGCTTCACCTGGTTCAAATTCTGTAAAAAATGTCATCTTCACCAACTAGTTATTCCAAAAATAATCAACAGATCAGTCCTACACTCTGCTGATGCTAAGTTGAGTTTTTCACATGCTGATGTAAAAGTTTTTTTATTTTTTAGCTAGAGCTGAAATAGAATTGAATTCATTCTTTATTTGTATTTTTAACGCATTTTGTTGTTAAAAAAAAAAGGTTCTACATTGTTGAAAAAAATTTGTAAAATGTGCCATTCTTTAAAAATTAACCATAAGAATAATTGATAAAATAATCGATTACTAAAATAATTGTTAGTAGTACTAAAAATAACAGATCTTTTCTATGTGAAAAAGTCTCTTTAAGAAACGATTAATCATTTGTGAAACGATTAATCATTTGTGAAACGATTAATCATTTGTGAAACAATTCATCTGAGACAGGACTTTCACTTTCTTAATGGAGAAAAATACATATTTATGTACACTGTTGAAATCAATATTCAGAAGGAGAAAAACATTTGTTGTGGCCTGGCGCCATATAAATAAACTGAAAAGGTTTTTTTTAGATTTACTGTGCTGACTGAGCAAAAACCAAGTGAGAAGCATAAAAATGTTAACACTAGTTATTCAATTATTTATCAGTTGACATATCTGTGAATTTTTCTTTTCTTAATTTCTTTTGCTTCTGTGGCAATAAAACTTAAGACATACTTATAAATCCTATAATTTAGACTGGACAACAAGGGCCCCCTGGTGTGTTTTGAAATACTTTCCACTTAGTGCGTCTGGGTCCAAGTCCATAGGGTCCCGTGTCACCTGATCAATTCTGACCTGAGCAGAGAAACTCGTCCCGTTCATGTCTGAGATTAACCAGCCGATGCACTGACAGTGTTTGGTTCTTCACAGACAGCCAGAAAGTGGCTTATCTAACATACAAGAACTGCATATCCATTCCTCACACGACTTGTTTCAACCACAAACTGGTATGCAAACCTGGGCTGCATCAGAACTAATGTCCAACTATTCCCAGAGAAACATGACATCCATTGAAACGTTTTGACAAGCTTCAGAAATGGCTAAATTGAAAGCAGAAAGTGTCTGTGACTGTTCGTACCATCGTGGCTTTGTCGTCGTTTGATAAATAATTGCATATTTGGAATGTACAGCGTTTTGTACACTGGGACTTAAGATTTAAATGACTTACATACCTTCTTTTATCCCACCAGACTGCCTCAAACCCTCGGGTCTGCAATGCCGCCATGATGACGTTTACATCATAGTTCCCGTTTCCCAGCATGCTCTTTTTGTGAGGCGTCACCATAGTGCTGGGACATAGCCTGCAACGTGTTGAAAACGAGAAATCAACCACAGTCTCTCATGTTCACTTGCTAACATCAACGGTTTCTATTGGGATTTTATGCCATCAACACAAAGTTGTGCCTAACTAAGAAGACATGGCTTTCTAATTTGTGCTAATTATAAGTGCGTAAACTGTAATGTGCATTTGAACACAGCCCTTTATATGAAAATACACCTTTAACGTGACTTATTGAAGAGCAAAACCAAGACTCTAAACCAGTTTCATTTGGCCATCGTGAGTCCACAGCGACTCTTTAGGTTGTAAAGGTTGCAAAGCCCTGCTCTAGATATGATATGCTCACAAGATATGTTAGGATATGACAAGAGACATGAAAAAAATCCTTTGTATGAAAGCCCAGACAAATACCAGAAATATAACCAACTGAGAACCAGTGTAAGCCTTAGAACACTGATTTTCACTGTTCTAACCCAAAGAAGAACAGGTAAACCTCTGTCAAGTGTGGATACAAGCATACAACTATGTTTGCTCAACCCTCAGGTTGTATGTTTGTCATGTTTCCTCTTAGCCACTTAGATTTCAGGATGTCAGTCATTTTTTGAAATAGCTGCCATTTTTCTGCCTTTTAAACCAGTTATTTGCATAAAATGTGACCCATTTTCATGACTTTGATGAACTCCATGTCACATTGTATGTTTTCAACGATGGTCGTCCTAATTATAAAACTCTAATAACAGATGATAATCAGACGTAAAAACTGAAACTTAGGTTTCTGCTGTCAGTGAAACAGCAGAAACGACAGTCCTTGACGACAGTCGTCTTGTTGTCAAGGAAGGACAAGAAGACTGGACTGACAGTCATCTTAATGGTTCTTGTTAGCGTCCGCTAATTTTTTCAAATTGTTTAGCGGTTTAGTATTAGCTTCCGTTAATGTTTTCATTTCTTTATCAGTCCAGTGTATATTTTTATATTTTCATTTTTTTAGCAGTTCAGCATTAACTTTTATATATTTAGCAATAACTTCTGTTAATGTTTTTAGCGGTTTAGTGTTAGCTTCTCCTTATATTTTCATTTGTTTAGCATTAGCTTATATTTTATTTGTTTAGTTTAGTGTTTAGCAGTTTTTCCATTTCAAAAAATTGTCCCCTTCAATTTTTCAGTGGCTTTTTGTTTTTTTGTTTCAAAATACATAGCAAGACTATGGGAACATCTGTGCCAAGTAGAGTTTTTGTGTCCACATGTTAAAGATTTTGCTGAAATATTCAATGCATTCAGCTGTACCTCAAAGATTTTGCAGCTCTAATTGCAGAGACAGGGAGAGCGGGAAAGTATTGACTCAGGGGGTCTGGATACAATTCCATCCCACACTTTCATCACCCATATTATTTTGTTGTGAGCATTATTTCTAAAATCATGTGTCATTTTCCTTTCACCTCATAATTACATGGTACCTTGTGTGCGTGTACCTCATCAAACCCAGAGGCAAAAGGTAGAAAAGTTCAAGAAGTATAAATATTTTTGCAAGACAAAGGTGATTTCTGGTGCATTTCAGTAACCCAGCTCTCTCACCTTTGGTATATCTCCTGAAGGGTGTCCCGACTAAAGGCCGTCCCATCCTGGAAGACGTTGTTGAGCGCATGCAATGCGCACAGCTCCCTCCGCTGCTTCTCGTGATATATGACCGGAGTTGTCGGAGAAGTCTGCTGGGGAGCCGGGGGGGAGAGGGAGGACGACGACGACGAGAGATCCTGCTGCAGCTGACCGTCCCTCGGATCCTTGCTCCTCCTCTCCGCTGCTCCTGAAACCGCTTCCCCCCCTCCTCCGGCAGCTTTCTGCTTGCTGACCTTCCAGGGCATGCAGCCCAGCTCCTGCAGTCCGCCTCGGCCCTTCTCCTTCCACTCGCTGGCTGGATACGGAGTACTGCCCATCCCTGGACGATCACCACCGCCGCCGCCACCACCACGTCCCCCTCCTCCAGCTCCACCACTACTGCCCTCAGGACGCTACATTGAAGGGAGGACAGCCGTTCCCATGGCAGCCCCCTCGACCTCCGGGAAGAGAGGAGTCTGTGTTGCTATGTAGGCTCTCAGAGGAAGGTGGAAGGTAAATAAACACCACCTCTCTCAACAGGAGAGGACGTAGAAAGTTGAATTCAGGACAGAATTTAGACAGGGGTGGAAAAACAAAAAGTATGAAGAAAATGGGATCCTCCGATAAAAATCATAAATCAAGTTGTCATCCCTCTCTTGTGTGTTTCCACTTCCTCCATCCTGTGAGTGTTTGTGTGCGTTGACCGTTGTGGCCCTCCAGTCAGCAGGAGTGCCGTTTTGCAGGACTTTCCATCGCCAGAAAGCTGAACATGAAGCTTCCCTCGCGTTGCTCTGGAAACAGATGTTACGACCAGTTTAGAATATTGAACGCAATTTCAAGTACTCTGCTTTATTGAGCTACATTGATTGTGATCTAATCTCTTTTTTTCTGTTTTTGTCACCCTTAAAAAACAAATTTTTAGGGGTGCACCGAGTGCAGTTTTTTGTCCGATAACCGACCGTTAAAAAGTCGATTTTTTTTTTGTCTGAAAAGTTGCTAAGTACAGCGACGGAGTTGCTGCATTAGCAAAAGTGGGGTAACTCTCTCATGTCAGAGCAAAATGGGGCCAGCTACTGAAATCTGGACTGATCTATAAATGCACCCCGATAATTTTTTTACTGTCAAAGAACCACTTTTCAAGTTATGCTATAATTCAATAAGGTCCAGACTGATGATGTCGTCCAGGACACAATTTTGTGGAACATTGTCTTTGCTGTTAGCATGTCATGATGGTCACAAGACCAACAGTCTTCGGTCAGAAGCCTCTTCAAATTTGTTGCGAGACGGACTGCTACTGCAGATTCTTCCTTCTCACAGCATCACTGTCCACAACCGCTCTTTGAAGACACTTAGATCATATGATTGCAACATTTCATTTCCTTTTTGGGATAATGAAATATTTTTTCATTGAACTGAATTCGTATCAAAGCCCAAAAGGGTCGTCGTTTCCACATTGGGCCATGTTAGCTTGGACAGCTTTTATTCCCCATAATAAATGTACTCCTTGTTACATTTGGCAAATATTGATAGATCTTTAATGATCTGAAACATTCAGGTGAGACATAAAGCTAAAGAGAAGAAATTTGTAGGGGACAAATAAATTTTTCTCACACCAATGCACAACTGCTAAAAATGTTAAATGTTCTTTAAAGCTATGCCGAATCTATTGAAGGTGTGTGCAGATGGTTAAAACACAACAGTGATAGGCTTTACTCTTCTTTTCGGCCGGCGGACCTCAAAATAGGCAGAAAGTAAACATCTCCAGGAGCTAGTTCTGAATAGAGGAAGCGAGCCGTTCAGAGACAACTAGCTAAATGTGACAGCAGCCAAACAGGTCACAGCAATAAGAGAGCAAACACTCACACTAACCGAGGACAGCCGCTCTCAGACACTAAAAACACACTCATACTGAGGTATTGAATCCATGTTGGCAGCATTTTTTGTTGCTGCCGTTAGTCCTGTGGATGTTTTCTACGTAACTCCGTCTCTACAGCCAACACAAACACAGCGCCTTCCTCTAACTTCATTATTTCACAACCAACACTTACCCGCCCGGTTCCGACCGGTGCTGAGACAGCCGAACCTCTACAAAACACTAACTGAGCTGGTTTTTGCTTTCCCTAAAGGCTGTCCGGTCCTTTGTCTTTAACACTTTTTTTCCCCTGTTGTGAGGTCTGTTTCTCCGTCCGTGAAGATACCGCGCATGCGCAGAAGCGTTTCCCTGGCTGCGTCAGAAAGCACAGGAGCAGTTCCTCCCCTGAGAATAAAACCCTTCAAATGTTCCACTTTAAGTCTCGTCTGTGAGGAGGCACACCCTGGGTTCTGTTTACGGTGATTAAAATTTAAATTATACAGGTAAGAAATGTTTTAATGTTTTAATATCTCAGGCACAGTGACGGATGTTCCATTTCTGGCGCCCTGGGCGAGGCTTTTTCTGCCTCCACCATACACAACCTATCAAACCTTTGTCTGCAAATTGATAATTTAAGTTTTTTATTATTATTATTGGTCATCTGTTAAAAGGATATAAGCAGTTTATATTTTACCTGTGGTGTCACCTCTTTGGCCTCTTCAGTTAATATGAATCCAGGTAAGGGTCTGTAAATTGTATTGATTATTTGGAGAACATAAAACTAGGAACCCCCTCTTCACACAGTGCTTTTTTAATAACAAACTGTGCTCGGATGCAACAATAATCACTAGAATATTTATTTAATCCAGGTTTGACCAGTCACTATATTATATAGTTTTTGCTTCTCTATTTCTAAAACCAAGAAAGCACTGATTCTTTTTCTAAATAGAAAAAATATTTTTTTACTAATCTTGTGCTTTGAAGAGTCAGTTTTTCAGTTAAAGTCTAAGAAGTCCAAATATGTATACATTAGACCTGAAGGTTATAATTAAATGCAGTACAGACTTCAAAGAAATAGCCCTTTAATTTGGCATAATCCTAAATTGGAAATATGTCGTCACAGTGTTAACACAATGCACACCACAGGGGGGCGCCCTATTTCTTTTTCTTTGTCAACTAACATTTCCCCTATGGGGATTAATAAAGCTACACATTACCACTTGAACAAGAAAAATCCTCAGGGCACAAATGACTTTTGTGTATGTGTGTGTTTTGTTTGTTTTCTTGTGATTCTCCTCCAGCCCAGATAAAAATATATCACTCATCTCAAGAACCACAAATGTGACATTTTGTTATGATTCCATCTGGTAATATTGCTTTTGGTTTTGAGTTTCATTGTGTCAACTATCAGCTGATTTGAAAGATGTTCCTCTTATTAAGAAAGACAAAAACAGACACAAACATATACACCTCCAAACATGTCATTTCTGCAGCTGTAAGCTGGTAGAGTACATCTCTCCTTCAGTGGTTAACGTGTTGTACATTGTCCCATTTTAAATAAATTCATTTATTTATGTAATACCTATTTGTTTCATTTGTTGGTGATGTGAAAGCCCTAAATCACATGTGAAGGCCATGTGCAAACCATAACTTACAAAATGAGCCCAAATGGAATTTGGAGTTGAAAATGTGACAAACCTAATGAAGCCGTTTCTGGTGTTTGCTCCAGAAAATATTGAATAATTCAGCCTGTGGACTAAGTTTGACTTCAGTTTATCTTCTCTGAATATATTTTCCTTCTATACATGATGAAATATGTAGGAAGGCAAAACACTGGAGCAGAGAGTGAAATTACAATCCACAGGAGAAAAAACAGGTAACACAGGTAAATTTATACAAATATAAATTGTATATATATTACACATTTTTGACACTATAGGAAAATTATCCCCAACAGAAAACATCAGAGTCCAGTTTAGAAGTGCATCTAATGCTTTTGGACATTAGATGCACTTGAACATATAACAATGAAATTTGACATTTTGAAAATAAAGTTGCTCCAAACTGCAGTATGTAACTTTTGTAAAAATTTGTATTTTTTTAAACATATTTGTTGAAACTGTCACTATGTCATGAAAATTTGGTATGATAATGATATGAAAAAAATTTGCTCCTCTGCCTTCTCCGACTGGCTAGTTTTGGTTGGGAGTGGTGCATTTCTACAGATGCCATAGTAGCTCAAGGAAACACTTTATAAAAATTACATACTGCAGCTTTAAAGGAAACGCTGCAATTAATAAATATAAAGTTTTTTGATAAAAAGTTTTGTCGCGATGGAAATGAAGACATTTTCCTGACATCACTGGAGTCACATGATCAACAACCGGATGTTACCACAGGCGCAAACAACGAAGAAGACGACGACAGGTAGTTGGAGGATGGTTTTTAATAACTTATTGTGTGTACAAACTTATTTCCATGTGTTTATAACAGCATTTGCTATTTCATGTAAACACCGCTATTACAATTGTGTTTTTTCAACATGATCAGAATATCGACAAAGTTTTGCACACATTTTCAATGGAAACGCAGCAACTGACAAAACCACAGGGCAAATGGAAACATTTAAAAAAAATATATATATATATATGTGTGTGTTGGCCCAGGCTAACAAACACTCCAACACCTCTCACTGTGTAGTTCCCCTATCTACCTGTGGCCCAGTTGTTGAGCCAGTGCGGAGGACATGTCATCCAGCAGCTTCTCCCTCAGCTCATCCTCCCTCTTGTACACCTCATGGACAAAATGGCCCCTACTTTCCTTCACATCCAACACACGCTCCACCAGATCTCTGTAAGCACAGTCTTTAGACCTTCTACTTGAATACTTTCCTTCAGGTGGAATGTATGCGCCGATGTCCACAAGCTCTGGTCTCTGACCACATAAAGAGCAGGCCTTTTCCAGCCCCTCTAGCAGCTCCTCCACGGTGAAGCTTTGTCTGCCGTCTACATAAGAGATCACCGGGATAATGTATCCCGAGACTCCCTCTCCAAACAGCTCAAGGGCTCCTCGAACGGCCCGGGTGAGGTCCTGGCCGACCGACTCGCCGGAGCCTTGAGCCTCTATCACCAGCAGAAAGGCATGCGGACCGGGAGTAGTGAGCTGGAGGCTCCTTAGGGCCTCCCTGGCGCGCCTGGGGTTCCCCATCGACGACCCTAAAACATCGGGGGTGTTGATTACTGTAATCTCTCTGCCGTCCAGTACTGTGGTCTGCTTGATGCCATTCCTTGCCTCGTCGCTGAATGGTCTCGTCTTGTTGCTACCTAGTGCTAACAAATCGTTTGCTATGATGTGTCGGTCCGCTACGTTTGGCCCCAGGAAGATCAACCTCAAATCTGACTTCCCCGAAGTGCCACTGACTTGCGGTTCATCTTCAGACGATTCTGTAGATGTGAGAAGTTTTAGTGTAAATGCTCAAACAATGTTGTTGGAAAGCTCTTAAAAAATAAATTTTTTGTGACTTAATTATTTGGTTAAAAAAAAAGGCAGCAAATATTAAAAACCTTAGAGAAATTTTTGTAAAAACTAAAGCACCACAACAGTTCTTGTGAAACTGAAGTATGTCATGCAAAGCATGATGTTGTATGAGGTTGCTGTATGTATGGCTGGTGAAATTAATATTAAGGGCCCTTGTCTGTGTTTCAGACTCTTATGTTGAAGTGAGAGGAAGTAGGTCTTTGATTTTTTCCGTTTTGTTGAGAGAGTCCAGTACTTCAGTCTGTCCCTCTATAAGCCCCCCGAAATGTGAAACATAAACTGCACATTTTGAAATTTAGATTAGAAAAGAATGCAATTCTTAAAACGGTCTCAAATTGAAAAATAAATAAATTCAGCATTTTTTTTTAATTTTTTTTGTTGAGAAGTTGTTTAAAGTTTTAACTTTTGGAAACCATTTTTTTTTCTATTTTCAAATTTCAATTGTTTCAATCACTGTTACTTATTGGTAATCATAAAAGAACGAGGAAAGGTCAACAATGTCTTAATTTAAATGTCCAGTCATAACAACCATTAGATTGTTTCATGAAGGCCAAATTTAAGATTAGAATACTCTTTTGAAATCTGTCAGCTTATAACACACGTATAAAAAAAGAGTGCATTTTATTGTTAGTGTATTGTCATAATCCCACATATTCAGGAGGCTATGAGAATCAGAACAAAAAAAAAATCACTGGGGGAATCTGGGAGGGAGCTTTGGGCAGGTGGGGTGTTGGGGGCAGAAGGAAGAGCTCACCCAGGGTCACATTCATGCAAGAGTGACCACTGTTAGTTGATCCTATAATTAGGGCTTTTCAGGAAATGAAAGGGCTGGAGGTGTGTTTGCAAATACACTCACTGACGTAAAAACATTTTCTTAGTTTATACATTTGCAGAGATGAAAGTAATTATTGTCAATCTGGTTGGAAGTGTGAATAGTATTCTGACAAAGTTTGCCATTTTGAAACGACACATTTCTGTTTCTTGTCAGTAAATTGGCAACACGTTATCGGAAATTTAAATACCTTTTTAAAAACATTAAAGTAGATTTACTTTTCAAAATGTTCTCCCTAAATGAGGAGGATTGTCAGAGGTAAGGAGAACACTTGGGAAATGACCACACAATTTCAAACAATAAAGAAGAGTATAATGACCTGTGGTGGCTCTGATGATGGGAACCATCCACTTCAATTTGGAGAAAAATGCTGAGGACACATCAAATTAAGACGTTAGTCTAAGTTGTAATTACAGTCCTTTTGTGTTTCTGTTGCTGGAATAGCTGCAGTACATTTTGATTTGAATTTATGAAACACTGAAATATCACCCTACAGAAAAGAAAGAGGTGCTCACCGACTAGAAACCGCCAAACCCGAGAAACCCATTTCAACAGGTTATTGATTCCTGAGACAAAAAGGAGAAAAGTAAAAGAGTTTATTTAGGCTGCTTTAGATTCTCGTCACTGGGTGTAAGACTGATCATTCGTACCGCGGAAGGTTCCAACCAGGCGGCTCACCCAGCCCCAAAGAGCTGACAGACCTGAGGCAGGACCAACAAAACGTTTGCCTTGTGATTTCGGTTCCGGCCAAACTTTGTGGTGAAGCGTCAAGATGTCAGAAGAGAACAAAAAAACCCAACTCACCGGTTATGTAGCAGAAGAAACGGATCGGCCAACGGATCAGCGCTGGGAGAGCTGCAGGAAAACCAAACGGCTTAAAACATCTGGATAAAAATGACTCACCGTCACAGAATTCTATATAATAGTCACTTTAGTCTGTGGTCTAAATATATTATCAATCCTTGTATTATGAAATAGAGAATAAGGGGAATTGTGACAGTACTTAAAAGTGTCTGAAGTTTTGTCACATTTGGTGACGTTACAATCACAAACTTCAATGTGTTTTATTGGGATTTTATTGTATTTTATACATTTGATGGTAAAGGCCATAACAAGCAAATATGCTTTAATTAAAACTTTAAACTTCTACTACTACACGCACAGGCACTGTGTCCAAACTCCATACTTCAGTGAAAGACACATTAGCAGAACAATGCGGCTACTCTGAGTACTTATTTTTGTTTTAAAAGGAGATTGTGAACATGCGAGATCGTCGTGGCGACTGACTTTGTGAAAATCTGTACAGAAGGTAGCCCACCACAGCGTAGGATCCCATCTGGACGTTGCTGCCTCCCATGAACCAGCCTAAACAAAATAAAGAAGGATTATCAGTACAGCACTATTTCCCACTTATTACGTAGGGGTGTGTGTGTGTGTGTGTGTGTCTTCACAAGTATCACGAGTCACATGGCATTCCAAAACTAGACTGATTGCAGAATCTTTTATATGCAAGGCCTTCTGAGGCAAAATCAATTCCTACATTGTCACATGTTTAACACAAATAATGGCTTTTTTTTTTTTCTTATAAACTTTAAAGTTTCCTACCAGCAGGGGCAGTCTCGGCGTTGTTTTCACACTGACACTCCATTTCAGCATCAATCTTCATAAAAACAGCACACACACATCACATACCTCAAACCTTTATTTTGAAACAACAATCCGGAAACGTATGGTTTCAATAAGCAATAAGATTAATCAAGTACAAAGTCCATGTTTGCCTTTCTGAACAGTTAAACGGATCTGAAGAGTCGTTACCTTGTATGTGTGTGTGTGTGTTGGAGTAAACCTTCCTGAGGAACGTCGTCTGGTTCTGACAGTTCACACGGGGGACGTTTTCCTTCTGCTGAGTGTGGAGACGCTCCCTCAACACAATCAGCGCTTCTGTTTTATTGCCCCTGACGGAGACGTCAGAACGCCTCCAGGTGTGTCTGACGGGCCTCCCTTTGGAAGGGCGCGCCTTCTTTTCCGGCAGAACTGGAAATGCTGCCAGAGAACTACGAGCTCTTTTAGTTTGAAATAATAAAAAAATAAGAGTCGCTTTTATAAAGAAACGTTTTAATGCAACACATTATCAATAATCACCACTTGTTGTTTGTTGATTACAGGCGTGTGCCAATGATTCCGCCTGGAAAAGAAGATCTGGGATTTCCACAATACAAGTGAAGACGTTCAGTTTATTCTTCCACTTAACTTTCACTACTTCTCTAATCCGGCGCATAAAAAAAACTCCCTGAACGTCTGAAAAGGTCCTCATGAACCCAGTTGCTCGCTCAGAGCGTCTATCAGATCCTGCTTCTTGGTCCCGGTGGTTTTGATTCCAAACTGCTTGCAGGCCTCCTTCAGCACCGGCACAGTCAGCTTTCCCAGAGTGCCGTTCTGCATGTGGGCCTTCAGCTCGTCCGCCGTCGCCCCCACTTTGGGCTTCTTCTCGGCCCCGGCTCCGACGTCGGCTGCACGCAAACAGAAAAACACGATCAGGCTAGAAACGGCGTGTGATCCGAAGTACGGCGGAGGAAACCGAATCAAAAGTCTGACCCGTTTTCCGTTTGGGAGCCGGTTTGCTCTCTGGGTTGTACCCGTCAGGGTAGACCAGATCCTTAAACTCATCCACCAGAGGGCCGAGTCGCTGGTCAATCTGGTCCACTTTAGGCACTGAGGTGTGGGAAAAGAAAAGAAAAAAACAACACATGAAGAAGAAAGAAGGTTAGAGAGTAGAGACAGAAGTACTGAATGTGGGGAACAGAAAGTAAAGCAATCGGCTTCTTACTGATGAGATCCTCGATGTCCTCTGGAGCCATCATGTCCAGAGCCAGGGCCTCCAGGCTCCTGAAGTGCTGCTGGAGGACTGGGTTCTCAAAAGCATCACTCCTGCATGACATGGAGGAGGAAGGAAGCAGCTTACAGAGAGGACTACAATAAACAATGTGACGTCATCACATCTATACAACGGCGTGTCAAGGGCACTGCAAACAAACCAAAATAAATAAATAAATGAAATCCCCCCCAAAAAAGTCCAATAAAAAAAAACACTATTATTTATTTATTATATAAATTTGAAAATTTTGGACTTCTGAAACTCAAAACAGTAAAAAAAACACAAAACACACTGCTGACATGATTACCTGCAGCTCCCTCCCTCTGTACACTCCAAACTTCTCAAATGTTCTGCTTGCTAACAGCAGAAGTGTAAGAAATACATTTTACAAGTGGGGATTTTTCTAAAATCTGTGTCTTCGTAAACTGACCTGTATTTGAAGCGGAGCTTCTGGACGATCTCCTTCATCTTGTTAACCTGTGTTTGTGAGGCCGGGGGACATCTAGGAGGATCGAGAGTTCGCAGGTCATCGGCAAACGGCAGGTAGATGACATTGAAACCTAATGAAGAGAGAAAAAAGTAGATCTACATACATCCACCGTAGAAAAAAAACAAAAAACCTATATATGAACACTAGCTGCAACAGGTTTAATCTTTTGGCTTCTTGCGACGCTGAAACCACCAAGAGTCACAGCAAACACAAGAATGCCAACAGTTGTTTACCTGGAGGTGTGATCTGGACCTTCCCTTCGTCGACCTCTTCCATCTGAGGCACCAAGGCAACAAACCTGGGTGGGTAGTTTCGGCGGAAGACAGAGCGACACAGAGCAAACACGTTTCTCTCCATGCACTTCTTCAACAGGGCAGAGAACAGACAGGCACTTCCTGGTGCAGAAAAACAACAACAAACACACAAAAAAAGAAAACAAAACCGTTTTAAAGGGGCAGTGTTATGTATATTCAAGACACATAGTGGCATTTTGAAACACAATCAAGTAACTACGGTAACTTCAGTGGTTATAAAAACGCTAAATTTAGTATATATGACTAATTAAATTGGAGTTTATAATTTAACATCTTGAAATTGAGCCTCTGTCTCTTTAAGAAGCTCCTGTTCTCCTGAAACTCCGCCTTCAGGAAGTCATCAAAACATAGCTCCTCTATTGAATCTTTAACATCATTTTTACCAGCGTTTCACTGAGAAGTAGCTCCTACAATGAACTCAGCTGATGAGCAGTTCCACCAGGTGTTTGCTAATTGCTGCTGGCTAGTCTGAAGGAGCCAATTCTACTCCCTTAAATGCAGCCAGAAAATAAGAGCTTCTAAATTACGTAAAATATCAGAACAGATCCACAGATCTACCTTTCACTTCATTCTCCTCGGGATAGATGAAGACAGAAGGTCGGATGTGATGATGCAGTTTGAGTTTTTCCATCGGCTTAAATCCGATCAGGAACAGTCCGGGGTCGTGAAACTTCTTGATGGAGTCCACTTCATCCTTCTCCATCACTATTTGTTTCCTACAGTACACCTACAACACACACAAGTTAGTATTTTTACCCGTATTAGGACTCTGTATTTACTTGCATTCACTGTAATCACTGCATTTATGCCTAGCGCGGACATTTACCCTAACCATTAGCCAAAACTTAACTCACACCATACCTCTAAACCTGTCTCTCAAACTGTGGTCAGCTGATGCCGCCTAGTGGTCCGTCATTTGCCGTGATGTAAGCTCAAAGTGCGAAGTGTGCATTTAGCTTACCAAAGGATTGTGTTTTAAGTGGTTTAAAAGAAGATGAAGATACCGACAGGAAGAAAACATGGGAAGGAATTTATGTCTGCAGGAACGTTTCTCAGTTTCTTAGGATGAGTTGCAGAACTTTTGTTTTTAGAACACAATTAAAGATACATGGCATGCCACTATGCCACCTGAGCTGAGTTCGATACAATGGTGACTAAGCGGTGAGCAGCGCCACGCCCCATGTTGACTAACTGCATCTTTACCCCTAAAATAAGATAATTATTTATATTGTGCTTTCTTAGGGCTGAAACAAAATTTAATTTTCTGCCATAGTTTTGTTTCTTTTATTATTATTCTTAATTACAAATAGCCCGAAAATGTTACTAATGCACACAACATGTGAAGTAAAGAACAACGTATTTTTTGGTACCGGGCTTTGGCCCCCATAAGGCCCATCAGGCTTCAGAAATGGTCCTAAGCATTACAGCTAAACAATGCTAATAAATTCATTTTAAAAAGTTCATTCACATTTAAACCCAGCTGCCACATACCTGGGCCTTCTTTATCTCGCTGGGCAGCAACAGACTGCCGGTCTGAGTGTGGAAGGTTCGGGTTTTGCTGCGCACCGGTTCGTTGGTTTCCCGGTACAGTCTGACGGAGGCGGGTTTCCGAGCCGTCACCGCGGTTGCGTACACGCCCACTGCTACGTTTAGACCCTCACCAAGAGTCAAGCTTAACCTGAACATGACACAGCACAGGGACGGGCAGGGTGTGAACACATAGCTTAACAGCAGGGGGTCTGGGGGACGAAACAAAAGGCCAATAAACAAGAGGAGAAATGGACTTTGACAAGGTTGAATGGAAATATTTGTTTTGTCGTATTGGGAAATTCTGGCTTTGTGATACGATTTGATTCCATGCAGATAAAACCAGATGTTTACATACCAAAAATCATTTTACTAATCGATTCATTTATCACTTATTATGACAATTACACTTTTTATACACTATGTTAGAAATATATTAAAAGAAGCAAATAAATAATTCAATTTCTTTTTTAAATAAGAAAAAAAAAATTATTGCTTAAAAAAAAAAGGACAAAAAAATCCCAACAACTTCCAACTTCTAATCAACATGTTAAAAGCTCAGGCCTTTCTGCAACTTATCAATACAATGTATTGACCTGTTGATTATTTTTCAGATTAATCGGTTAATAATTGGACAGCAAATGGTATTTAATAAATGTCTGTTTGCTTTTTTATATATACAAACACATATACATATACAAAATTATGTATAATTTGAAGCTAAAACTATGCCACTTGAGGAGTTTTGGGTTTAAAGGAAAAAACATATATTGTTTTTTTTTTAATTACGTTAAACGCAAAATGACTATAATTATTTGTACAGTTTTGGCTTAATAAATAATGACAAAAAGTCGTCAGTATTTTGGAATTTAGCAGAAAACGGAACAAAACAAATCTAATTTAATGTCAACGGGTAAGTTTGTCTTTACAGTATATGTAAGTATCTGGTTTGGACTGCAGATTATGTACTTCTGTCTATGTCCTATTTGTACCAATACAACAGTCTGCCACTATTTGATCTAGTACAAGTAAATGGCAAAATGGAGACAGATGTTTTTTCTGTGTAGAAACAGAAAAAAAAATCTTTTTTTCCCTGTTACCTGGCCAAGGCTCTCTTTTTGGTCTCTCTGGCCCGGACCCGTTTCTGAAGGTCCTCCAGTTTGTCGCACGGCTCCAGCTGCAGGCCGAGCTCACCGTCGTCCTCGGGCAGGCTCACGATGTCCCGGAAGAAGAGCGACACGTCGAAGCCGCCCGGTTTTATCAGGTGCATTAAATCAATAAGAACACCTGAGGACACCCAGAGGAGTCGGGACAGATCAGAAACAGGCTGATCAAACAAGAAGCTGCAAACCGTTTGTGTGTCAGACGCTGCTGTGAAGTTAGGAAACAGTTTTGATTTACAAGCTGCATGTGCTTACGTGGGTTTTTCTAACATATTTAGACACCTAGATGCTATAAATTTGAATCTACCATGAATTCTACCAGGGGATCGTCGGAGGGATATGTAAGGACCTGCAACGTGAAAATACACATGAAAATTCAAGTTGAGAAATGGAAAATCCATGGCTAAGTCAAAAGCAATATCTTATACAACAACGTTATTTGGGATTTATACCTATGAGTAAACCAATTTCTGTCAGAAGAGGGACATAAAATAAAAGTTAGACATCAATTTGATGGATATGTGATTATTTCCTTTAAAGGAAGTAGGCAACCTAATGTACTTTCTTGACAGAAGACATTTTTTATAATCATATAAACAGAGGCAGCTTTTTCTCCAAACTGACCCGTTTCCTTCAGGTCGCTGGCTTTGGTGCGGGCCTGTCGGTCCCTGGCGCTGTCGCCCCCGTGTGGATCATCCCTGCAGGTGAAGATCATGAGGCGTTTGTGCGAGAGGCGCAACTTGATGTCGCTGTAGAGGTTGGCGCAGCACCACAGGGCGTCGCCCAGAGACGTCTCCCCGCTCCCCAGGGTCTGCGCTGCGAGCTGCCCGCCTTTCTCGCCCCGCAGAGCATCCACGTCCTGAACCCGCTTCGCACCTGAAGGGGCAGAGGTTTTAACTCTCACGCTGTGACTTGCCCCCTTTCGTCGCCGACCGGCCTCTGACCTGGTTCGTCAAGGTCGTGGTACACGTAAACGTGTTTGAATGAGCTCCTGAGGTTCTTGCTCTGCTCTGTGCCATAGAACACCAGAGCCACCAGGTCCCGGTGGCTGCTGATGATCTTACTGGTGTACACACTCCGCACGACCTGCGGCAACACGAGATGCGGGTGAATTCATCTCAGCAACTTGGAGATTTAAAAAGATTTCAAGAATGTTTCACTGAAAACACATAAAGACGTGAGTTTTTGGTTGTTTAATGGAATACAGAAGTAAGAGAATGTCAACAAGATAAAAAACAAACAAACAAACGAAAACAACCGAACTTCTTACCTGCATGGTCATGTCAAAGTTAGAGGGCTGTCCATCTTCACCTTTGATGAACATTTCCTTTGAGGCGTCGACCAAGAAGACCAGGCTGTCTCTGCCTGAGACTTTGTAATCTCCTGTCAAAGACAGACACTTGCTTTGGTTTGCAACGTTTTACCTTCAACTTCTCTGAACTCCAGGACGCTGTCATCATAAAATAAACACTTTAAAAAAGAGGAACTTAATAAAAAAAACCAAAACGCTAGATTGATTAGTGGCTTTTTGTGATGTCACCATGACCTTGTGATTGTAGAAACCTATTTTCGAGAGAGGGATGGAAGGAAATATGGAAAGTGCGTTCCTGTATGAAAGACTGCACTTTAAGTTAGAGCTATGTGTTGGCTCAGACATGGACGTGACCCGGTTTTACCTCCAGACAGCTCCGCTTCCTCTTGTTCTTGCTCCTCGTCCTCATTCTGGTAGTAAGCGTTCCACTCCGCCATCTGCACCAGGACGCAGTCATTTCAACAGGACGCCTAGGACGTTTTGCGTCTACGCTTTGTTAGTAAGCAACGTCGCTTACGCAGAAACTTTGTATTCACAAATCCATTCCAACGCGTCAACTGTTGTGCAGCAAAGTGTTAAGCGAAACTCTCAAATACGCACGTCGAAACTACACGCAAGTTAGAAATCAGCTAAGATTTACTTAGTGCCATTATTACCACTAAAATAAAACCAACTTAAGCCTAACAATAACGCTAGCTAGCTAGCTTAACGGAACCACTCTATGTTAATAAACTCATAACTTCCACCTGCTTTACTGACGCTTCCGTCTCCATAGTGATGCGTATAAACTATATAAACTAAAATAAACACAAGAATAAGAGATACTCAGTGGTACTCATCACTTACCGCGCTCCACAACTTGCCAGTCCAGGCTAGTTTCAATGGGAGCTCAGGTACGTGAACGCGCCAGTATGGAAGCGGTGTGGTGCCAAAATTTCTTCTTGGATTTTTTTTTTTTTTTTTGTGCGGGTGGCAACCAATGTTATGATGTATTATCGCCATCTACTGTGCTGGAGTTTGAACCAGCGTATCTGTCTTACCTAGTTGAACCATATTCTTGAATATGTATTCCCATTTCCTTTAGAAATGTAATAAATACTTTTACTTTCTTTATCTTTTAATGTTCAACCAATGCCCTATTTATCCTTAATGTTTCTTTAATTCTTGTTTTAAATCACTGTCCACACACGCTATGTTGTTCACATAAAATTTTTTTGTTTTACTGTCTCCATGTCCTTGCCACATTTTCCTATTGAATGATTGGCTACAACCTCGCATGTTGTAGCTGTAACTTTGTCATCGCTGCTTGTTCTTTTCAACTTCCTTTAATTGTTTCTATTCTCCCTACATTCTGATGTCTCCTTAGCAGAATGTAGGGAAAAACAAATGTTGATCTTTAGTTCCCTCCCCCCAAAGCCGCTGTCATCCAGATTTAACTTGGTACTTGATAATAAATTTAATTTCAGATTTACTAAAGACAATTTCCAGAATTCTAACTTCTTCCAAAGTTAATTTAGCTAGATGGTATGCTCATCATTTCCCTCAATGCCTTTATTAGCAGATTAAAACATAAACCTAACCTTTACTTTAAATTGTGGAAGTCTAAAAATCATTTCATAGATTTCGTACACTAGTTGAGAATGGCTTTTGGAAAAAAGCCAAAATAGACAGTAGTAATAACAATAAATCTGAACTATAAATACTCTTTCTACTTTATTTTGCTCTACCCATTGTGATGCCATCAGAATATCTAACATTTCCACTGTATACACAGCTAAATGATCAGCTGTTCTTTACTTTATAAAGAATTCAGGAATAATTTAAGCAAATCCTGTTTTAGCTTAATCTAAATCCTTTGAGCTATATAACAAGACATGATGTACATAAACTCTTAATTCTATTACTTACTAAATCTACCCTGTTGGAATCTTTATTAATCTGGACTTCTTCTTTATGGATATCTAAAATCTACACTCACATTGGGAAGCAAATAAAGAGGAGATGCCAAATTGGCCTCTTGGGTTTTTCCTTTTAATTTCAAATGTTGGCACATTTTCTTACACATTGTTTTTTGTGTACAATATTCTTATGTAAATTACAGATTAGTAAATAAAGTAGTAATTAGTATTAGTATATAAGGGTATTAATAACTGACACATTCTAGTTCACCTGTAGCTTTTTACACATAAAAAATAAGTCTTTATATTAAAATATTTGTACATATACAGTACACAGGGTAAGACTGAAATCATTGCCATCAGGGCTGGTCCAGAGTAGTATGGGGGCTAGAGGGAATTATGTTTTGGCACTGTCAGCCTTCCATTCACGTTAAAGAAGACTCGGTTCTCATTGGCACCTCTGCTGAGAAGTCAATATATTGACCAATCACAATGAAGGGGGTGGAGTTTACCGTACAGAATGCGGAGGCGCTGTTTGACAGTCACGTTATGATTACATTAAGACAGTGACACAGCACGAATTGTTTTCGCCCATCAACCTCAGGCTGGACTTGACTGAATTTTCCATTTCTTCCCCTCTTTTTTTAAAGAAAAGTCTTTACCTCGTCGTTATTTCTACAACACTGCTTCCACTTTTCGTTTTCGGTTGCTAAGCTAGCGAGCCGGAGGTCAACTTTTGTCGAGTCAGTCGGGCAACTTCGCCGTTGGTTTCAGTTGGAACAGACTCCTTGTTGCGCCATGGCCCATAACAACTCTTCGTTCCCGGTGAAACTGTTCGTTTACGACCTGTCCGGGGGAATGGCTCGCGAGCTGAGTCCTGTTATGCTAGGTACGTTTGTGACTTTCTTCCTTGTTCTGAAATTCGCTGAAAGCTGTCGAGAATGAGCCTAATGCTATGACCTTATATATTGCTGACACACTGTATGTGTTCATCTTCACAGGGAGACAGTTAGACGGGATATGGTGAGTGTATTTCTTGAATGACAGCTCGTTATCCAGCTTTTATTTTGGTAACAAGACGTGTTCTTTGCCTCTTCTTCTTTTTTCCCCCCCAGGCACACAGGTGTTGTTGTCCACGGAAAAGAGTTTTTCTTTGGTGGAGCAGGAATCAACCACTGCGCACCTGTAAGAATCATCTCCATATTTTCAGTAGTGGATCGAGCACCTTGTGTTTGTTTCCCAGCACTAAACGTTTGAAACGTGTGTTCTCTTTTCTGTCAGTGTGGCACTATACTGGGCCAGCCGAACACAATAGTGGATTTGGGCTACACCGAGGTGAATGAAGATTTGTTCCTGGAGTATCTGGACTCGCTGGCTGAGTCAGAGTACAGGTAAAGATACAGCGGCAGACATTTAAGTTCACACAGTGGACCTCAATCTGGTTAAAATAGGAAAACAATAGAAAAAAACCTGTGATAACCTGATTGGACGCCTTTCAATCTGTCTTGTTGAAGCAGCTGTCTTAGTTTACTTCTGCCAATCTGTTCCGCAAATCTTCTCATTTGAATCTTTTAGCTAAAGCCACAGATTTCAAAGGTATCAGTCAGGAGAAGGGTACAAAATTACTCCACAGCATTATCTGCATTATCACAACATGGCATAGTGAAGGCAGGAGAAAGTAGGGGACAAAAGAAATAAATTCTCCAACCTTGATGAAAAGACGAGACTGAATGTGGTAAAGCGGCTAAACGCTACGTTGAAGGAGCTGCAGGAATAATAATGATAATCTGCTGGATTCTCCATTAATCTGGACTTCATAAGGGTTGCAGATTTCCTTCCTCTCAAAGAAAACCTCCAGACTTGCCTGAAATCTCATGAAATCTCACGTGAGAATGTACTTTGATCTGAAGTGACCGAGCTGGACGCTTTAGGCTAAGATTCCAAATGCTGCGTTTTTCACAAAACAACCCCGCCAGTCACCAAAGGAACCCCGGTGGGGCATCATCATGCTCTGGGGTTTCTTGAGTCTAGGGGTGCACCAATTGCAGCTTTTTGGCCGATTACCAATCTTTACAGAAACTCTACCGTGTAACATATTTACTAAAAGACATGTCTCCTAATAGGACACCATTGTTTTGGATAAATAAATAATTTTACTGGATGACTTTTAAGTAAAGCTGTTTTGAAAAATATTCGTTGTTTTAATTTATGAATTAAATTATAAATTTATACTTCTCGCCTTTCTCTCATGTTGGCCGGGTTACAATTTCCCCAAAATATGAAACTTGTTTCTCCTCTTCATTCTCCCGCTGCGAAGTGGTGACAAGTACAATGTGTTTGAGCACAACTGCAACACCTTCAGCAACGACGTGGCGCAGTTCCTCACCGGCAAAAGGATCCCGGCGTACATCACAGACCTTCCATCTGAAATACTCTCCACGTAAGTTTTCACCTCCAGCTCTCTGGGTAAACCATGTCTAATTTGTCAAATATTGCCGTCGCAACTTCTTAACATTCTTTGCTGTCGGAGAGCGTCTGTGAACGCTGAGCTTTTAAATCTTGTCATGGATGGTGAATCAGATTTGGGTCTGGACTTTGGGCCATTCTAGCACATGAACGCATTTTGATATGAAGAGCAAAAAGGAAAGCAGAGGATTAAAGTAGAGAAGTGGTGATTTCCTCATCTCAAACAATGTATTGAAGCAAAAAGCCAACACTAGTGGAACTTCTGGTCCTTCTTTTAACAAACTAACTTTAAACAGATAGTTCCACCTGAGCTGTTTGTCAGAGAAAATCCCAGTAGAATACATTAAAGTTTGCATTTTGTGAAATGAAAAAAAAAATCAAGAGGCACTGTATATTTTTCTAAGTGAATGATTGTTTGGATTTGTTGATGTTTTGACTTCAGTGTCTCTCTCCCTGCGTTCATTTTGCAGTCCGTTTGGCCAGGCGCTCCGCCCGCTCTTGGACTCCATGACCATAAGTCCAGGAGGAAACAACATCCCTGGACAGCGATAAATAAAGCTATGCATACAGAAGAATGCACTTGATAACATTTGTGCCAGCAGCCTCCTCTACCAGTCACATTTACAGCTAAGCTGCCATCATCGGGGCCCTTTACTCTACTTTCTTTAAAAATCACCTTCAAGGTTTGTTTCTGCATGTAAATTCATTGCAAGAAATACCAGCAAACTAAGCCTGTGGACAAAAAAAAAGCCCAAAACATTTTCACTCTAAGTTAGCCTTTGTTCATAAACTTACTTCCACTTGCGCAGTTAAAAATCAGTTTTCTGCTGTAGAATAGTTTTGAAATGGTCCCACTAAAGATGAGATCTGTCAAGCATTTCCTTAAGGTGCTTTGCTAGGTAGAGGTTTTAACATCGAAAACTACTAACGGTGCGGTGATTTTCTAAAACATCTTCTTGCCACGTACTGAACTTAATCTATAAACAGGATTTATCTTTCAAGTTCAGTACAAAGCTTCTGTTCTTACTAAATGTTGGCCTTTTTCTGTCTGTCTCTAAATGGCTGACAGCTGACAACCGTCTGCAACATAGACGTCTAGCTACAATAAAATGTAAAAAAAAGAAAAACCTAGCTAGCATAGCTACATAGCTAGCTATCGGGTCCACTTAAACACATTGCAAAGAAACATTTAAAAAATCGACTTTATCTAATGGTTTCCCTTTAGAGTTTATGGGGAGAGTTTGTTTTTTAGCTGTTGAAAAATATAAGTTAAAAATCTATGAAGCTCTTTACTGGTTAGGTTGAGGTATTATTTTCATTTTATTCCTAAAGCTCAAATGCAAGGGTTACCCTCACTTAAATAGCTTAGTCAAAACTGTTCTGCTGGCTTTTTATAACATTGTTTAAGAAACTAGTTTCTACCAATTTTAAGGTATCTTTAAAATGTATTTTAAAAGCACTTTAAAAACCAAACATCATATTTGAACCTCATGTCATTTAGTAACATCGTTTTAGTTTTTTCTGAAAACTCCTGGACCAATCAGCTACATACCTCTGATTTGCTACATTTGGATTTTTATTATTGACACAGACTGTTTTTATGCACTAAGTACCAGAATCGGGTATTTGTACAAAGAGGCCTTATCAATGGTGTTGAGACAACATCAAGTTCATCTGAAGTAGTTTTTCCTTTGGACTCTTGTTTAGATGCTAATCATAGATTTAATTTTTCGATTATGACTATAAATTGTGTGCAGGTCACTGTAAATGAAAAAATATATTAAAGATTAAGTATACAATACTTACAGAAGGCTGTAAGGGCAACAAAAAGGCTTTAATTTACATGTTTTACCTTATTTAAATGTTGTTATTAATCCCAATTTTAAGTGTGAAGTTGTGTAAGTGAAACAAACTACTTTAAACTGATGCTAAAGTACCTCTTTCACAATATGGATTTTGTTAAATCTTTGAAAATGAAGCTCTGATTCTGAACTATTAAAGTCTCTCTGCTAAAAGCTCTCTCTTCCTTTTATGTTGAGAAAAACATTCAGTTTCACTGCATTACGTGAATTTTGTGTCCATGTAGTACGAAGAACAACCACAAGATGGCTCCACATAGTCAAATTTAAAATGTAGGGACGTGTTGACTTGCATCAGGGATTACATTGTAAATGCATATTTCAGTGAATCGTAGTACGTAATACAATAGAAAGCACAATATTAACGAGTTATAACCTCTCAACAAAACTTTTTAAAATAAAAATAAAATAGACAAAGCATCACATATGTTATACAGTCTTTATTATTTTATCTTTAAAAGCGGCATCCATTTCTAAACAGTCTTATAAAGAACATTTTGGGTATAAATTAGTTGTAAGAAGTACAGATGAATATAATATATATACACCCTTTTCTGCATATTGTCACACCAATGTGCTGTATTGATGTTTTGCATTTATGTAAGCATAAATAACATTTGTCATGTTTATTTTTATTTTTTAATTATGCTACTGTAGATTAGTTTCAAAGTCTTGGAAGCAAGCTTTCACATGGTAAAGCCTGCAAGTTCACAAAAAACGGATGCAAATATGGATCTTCTGCAGCCCTGTCCCTTACATTTGAACAGGGACTTTAATGATACCGTTTACATTTGTCCCGTTTTCCTCTGTTCTATAAATATTTTTATTTCTCACAAAATTGCACATAAGAAAGTTGCACCACTCATCAATGAACAGTCATTCTGAGCCTGACATGGAGTAATGTTACTGCAGTTACAGCTACTTGTTTACAGCCCTTATCAAAGAAAGGAATACCTTTACATAGACAGTGATTATAAATAGACAGCAGGATTGTTCTAATTTGATGCACTTCCTCAAAAACAACAAAGAACAGTGTGCATAAAAGAAATCATCTACACACATGGTAAAGATTTTTGTCATAAACACAACAAACAGGTTAATTAGTTTACCAAAGCAAAACAAAAATGTTTTTTTTTTGTTTTTTTACAGCGATAGAAAACATTTTCTCCCTGAAACTGGGAAGGATGCTAAGACCAGGGACCATTTTTAGAGCGCTAATAACAACCAGCAAACACAGACAGTGAGAACTCCTGCATCGATGCTCAGAAAAACGGGGTGCAGAGAAAGATAAACAAGAGTTTGATTTATTTTCTGTAACAGCACTTATTAATACTCCAGCAATTACATATAGTGGTAAAATGCAACCCCCCGCAAAAATAACTGGAATATAGGAATTTTTACAAATACTTCAAACCTGCAGTAAGCTGTTTTGAACCATTAAGATAAAGGTGAGTTTCTTATTGGACGATGTGTGGAATGAAACAGGCTCTGGACTTCAGTTTGGACAAGAATGGATCCACGTTGAAACATGCATTGAGTTTTTTCCAATAAACCAGGCGAATCATTTCTGGGTTTAGGCCAATAAGGATTACTAAAAATATTTCCCTTTTTTGATCATCAGAACGTTGAGACATCTTTTGGATACATGTTATTACTGTTTTTAAAGTCAGTTTATGCCCTTTAATATTTCTCACAAGTCATATGTGACTCCAGTTGTCAACTAGAAGGAGATGAAGATGTGCGACACAGAGAATGACAGTCGTCTTAATGGTTAGCGTTAGCTATCGATCATTTTTTTATGTACCGTATTTTCCGGACTATAAGTCGCAGTTTTTTTTCATAGTTTGGCCGGGGGTGCGACTTATACTCCGGAGCAACTTATGTGTGGGAATTTACACATCATTATATCATATCACATGTTATTTTCACACTAAACCGCAAGAGGGCGCTCTAGGCCTGTGTTATT